>CM024719.1:66953525-66975630 GCA_014182545.1 Eucalyptus globulus
AAGGAGGGTTCTTGATTTTGATTCTCAAATTCGTTCCCGGAACAAGAATCAACTTTTTTTTATTTATTCTTGATTCTATTCCCAAGATGTTCCCGAGAACAAAAATTTTACCAAACGCGATTCTAGGCCCAAACTGATTCCGGGAACAAAGAATCAGAATTTGGCCCTGTTTGGATGGTTACCAAATAGGGCCTTAATGATTAGATTTTGGGACTTTGCAGTGTCATGTCGTGATCTTGAGCTTAGTGCAATCGAATGGTTCTTCCCAAAGAGTTGGATAAAATTGATACTTCTGTTAATGTTCATAGATAGCATTCGAAATGTTTTTGAAGGTGCAGTTGCCATGGAATGTGATCATTTTGGCAGAAGACCTGGATGCGAAGGGATTAATGTTGCAAAGGTCCATCATAATACGCCTCTTGGACAACTTTGCGCGTAAGAAGGCAACAAAGGACCTGGGTTATTTCTGTGCTGTGACGGCACTGGATAGCATTGGCGAAGGGAAAGTAAGACAGCATTTTGGAGACGTCCTTTTCCCTGTGGTCTTTAGCGGCATCACCTTCAAGCTTTTCCGGGGAGAAATCCTGGACGGAGTGGTGCACAAGGTCCTCAAACATGGGGTCTTCTTAAGATGCGGGCCTGTCGAGAATGTCTACCTTTCCAACTTGAAGATGGCAGACTACAAGTATGTGCCTGGGGAGAATCCTATATTCCTGAACGACAAGCTTTCCAAGATAGGTAAAGATGTGACGGTCCGATTCATGGTGATCGGAACAAAGTGGCTTGAGGTGGAGAGGGAGTTTCAGGCGTTGGTTAGCTTGGAAGGTGATTTCTTAGGACCTATTTGATAGTAAGTTTGTCACATAACCGGCACGTCTCTATGACACTGCTTTCTCTGTAAATGAATCACTTTTAGAGGGGTTCTATTTCGTAGTAGTCCTGCTGGTTGTGACACAAGGAGGGAGTTACATACTGCAACCTGTTCAATTAGCTTTAGCTAGTTGATCTTTTAAGCATTGCGATTGGATGCCACCAGATCTGTCAATTAACTCGGTCTATAAACTGGCTTTAGCAAGTTGAATAGTGATGTTTGTATGATAATAGAGGCAAGACGCCACCTCTGCACAGAAGGGTGTAAAGCTCCAAAGTATCCGCACAATGCCCATTATTGGGATATGCTCGCATCATCGTATTCCTTAGGAATGAGTTGGGCCTCTCGCACTTAGCAGTGACGCCGTTGAACAAGGACCGCACACTATCTGGGCATCCAAATTTGAAGTATTGATGGGGAGAGCTCATCACTATCGCCACTCCATCGCTACCACCACCACCAGCTGCTGCTGCCTCCATATCTCTGCTCGACAAGCTCAGACCCAGCAGATGTAAGTATGGTAATTTCAACTTCAAAAGAAATTGGATTGAGAAAGTTGAGGTAATGAGGAGAAAACGTTAGGAAATGGACTTGGAGAATCGAATGAATAGCCGTAAGTATAAATCCTTGATATTCATGCATGTATTCCCACTTGAGGTGCAAATTTGGTTCAACAGGTGAGAGACAATTGATGCGCTAATCTCTAGGAACCAGCGGTTTGCCAGAACAGGTAATAATGGCCAAAAAACAGGTCAGCTCTCTACACCAAACTCCTATAAAAAGATCCACCCCTTAGTCCGCAGCCGATACATCATCCTCAAAGGACCTCAGAAAGAAAAACTCATGGAAACCATTGGTGGATCGCTAGTTAAAGCATACAGAACATCAAGAAGGGGAATCTTAACCATCACGTATCATACAAACATCACTATTCAACTTGCTAAAGCCAGTTTATACACCGAGTTAATTGACAGATCTGGTGGCATCTAACCGCAATGCTTGAAAGATCAACTAGCTAAAGCTAATTGAACAGGTCGCAATATGTAACTCCCTCCTTGTGTCACAACCAGCAGGACTACTACGAAATAGAACCCCTCTAAAAGTGATTCATTTACAGAGAAAGCAGCGTTATAGAGACGTGCTGGTTATGTGACAAACTTACTATCAAACAGGTCCTAAGAAATCACCTTCTAAGCTGACCAATGCCTGAAACTCCCTCTCCACCTCAAGCCACTTTGTTCCGATCACCATGAATCAGACCATCACATCTTTACCTATCTTGGAAAGCTTGTCGTTCAGGAATATAGGATTCTCCCCAGGCACATACTTGTAGTCCGCCATCTTCAGGTTGGAAAGGTAGACATTCTTGACAAGCCCGCATCTTAAGAAGACCCCATGTTTGAGGACCTTGTGCACCACTCCGTCCAGGATTTCTCTCCGAAAAAGCTTGAAGGTGATGCCGCTGAAGACCACAGGGAAAATGACGTCTCCAGAATGTTGTCTTACTTTCCCTTCGCCAATGCTATCCAGTGTCGTCACAGCACATAAATAACCTAGGTCCTTTGTTGCCTTATGATGGTTTTAATTGGTGATGGGCTTAAGGCCCGTCCGCCCATGTTGGGCCCAAAAGGCCCGGCCCATGGGAATAGGGCCCGTGGATGGGGGAAGGTATAAAAGGGAGGAGAGAGAGAGAGAAGACCACCTTTGGATAATGAACGTACGTCTTCTACTGTCCAACGCTCTCTCCCTCCTAAAACAAACATTAAGCAAACGGCGATACTGTCTTCCTTTCAAGGCGTCATCGGATCGAACAAGGGACAAATTCTCTTCCTCTATCAGCGTCGGTGTCTAATCTGTGGCTAACAAGGTACGCTCGAATCCGTGGTGTGCTTTACGATCGGCGATACGTGTTTTCCTGGGCTTCGTCTTCCGCATTGATTTAAGGGTTCGATTTAGTGTTGAATCCACTTTTCGAGGATCCGTTATTCCCAACATTGGTATCAGAGCCCGAGTTCACGTTTTTCCTGACCCCTTTGATGTTTTTTGATTGAATTTCCGCGAAGAAAATCGGCCGTAAGGATCGGGGCGAGAAATCCCGACACCCGAGCGCTGTTCGGCCATTTTTATGAGTTTTCGTAAGTCGAAATCGAATTCTTAGGACACTGGGTGAAAGAGGTCGTCGGGGCGAGTCTGGCGACATGTTGTGCACTGCCGGGCGACGCCGCACGCGCCCACACGCGCGGTCAGAAGGCGCTGCGCGTGGGCGCGACACGCCCGGAAGCGCTGGCTCGCCCCGCGCGTGCGGCACATGCGCCGGTCGGCGAACTAGCGCGTGCACACCGCCGGCCGACGAACCGGCATGCGCCGGTCGATGAACCGACGCGTGCTGACATCACCCAATGGTCGGTAACCGCTGGGATGACGTCATCGATGACGTCAGCACAACGACGTTTCGCCAGGGCGGTCACCGGCCGGTGACCCAACCGGCGACCCGACCCGTGGACGCCCGGCACGTGCCGGCTGACGTCTGCGTGACGTCAGCCCGCGCACGCGCGTGGCACGTGCGAGCGGTTTGCGCGAACCGGCCCGACCGGTCCGACGACTGTTGACCGTTGACCGACGACCGTTGACTTTGACCGTTGACCCGAAAAAAAAGAAAGAAAAAAAAAAGGAATTTATTTCTTTTTCAATTATGTCTGTGTGGGTTAGAGGTAATCTATTTTTTATTCTGCATTTGTTGCATGAATCTTGGAAAATTATGTATTTTCCATTTTGTTTATTGTGGATTATAAGTGATCCATTTTAGTTATGCATTTGTTGTAGGAACTATGATGCGTTATGCACGAATACCTGCAATCCCGTGAATGGACGAAGGAAGAGCTAGACTGAAAAGGCTGATGAAAGAGTTAGCTGATTATCGGTGGCTTGATGATGATTTAGTATCACACATGGTCAAGGTCAATCAAATGATACGAAATCATCTGAATGGTTATCTTATGCCGATTTTGAGAAGCCGCCGGCTCACGATGAACACTCTTCCACCAATGGCAAGCTGTATTAGATCGGCTATGGGAGGTCAACGTGGTCCTGGATTATAGGAGTCTAGTGGAAGCTTTTGTAAAAGAGTACTATAGGATTGAGTTGGCCAAAACTTCAACCCTTAGATTGAGCGCCACATGGCGTAGAGTAAATGCGCCTTGGTGGCGACATGAAAGCTCTCCAAAAGTTTTTCCATGGTTGGCAAATGTGCCTTCAGTTTTCTCAGATGTTTTGACTAATAGATTAGAAGGGACATTCCCTATTTATTTCTTAGATTAATTTGAGATGTTATTGAGTGTGAATATCTTTTTCTATGTTGATATTTTCTTCTGTGTATATTACTTAGTGTAATGGATTGTTGTATTAAGTTGAAAGCATTATTATTTTATTGGATGTCAATTATCTGTTGCTTTCGGTTATTGCTGATTGCTGTGGGTAGTTAGCTGTGGGTAGTTTATAGAAGTTTTTGTAACTTCATAGAATTTATTTTGCATAAGACAATTATATTAATAATAATTTTAAGTTGGGATTTTGGAGGATGATTGGAAACTTAGTGACCTTTTGATTCTGAAACCTTACTTGAAATTATTCATTGATATGATGGGTCTCAGCAAAGTGGATGCATAAATGATAGGCATTAATTATTCGTGCATATATGTCGATGTGTTCAGATTGATGGATTTAGCAACTAAGAACGTAATTGCTGATGTGAACGGCAACAATTGTGAAATATTGAATATGAAGATTCATTATGTGCTGGAAAAGCAAGAAGCACTAGAAGCTCTTAACCATGTTATGGAATATCTTGAGGATGATGTGCGCCACCTTGAGCTGGTAGAGGACCACTTGACGGCATGTGAGCCGAAAATAGATATTTGCAATGCTGGTTCTAGCTCAGAAAGGGCTTTGAGCTCTAAGCGCAAACGTATTGATTCGTTCAATATGTGGGAATGCAAAGGATCAAGTCCTTATTGCAAGAGATCAAGAGTTAACCAACACAAGAGAGGAAAACGTCTTCAAGTGAAGAAAATGTCATGAGGTGTTACAATTGTGACAATAGAGGTCACTATGCTCGCAACTATCGTGAGCTAAAGAAGGTATACACCTCTTGTACATTTGAGAACTTTGCTTTTGTGTCAAGTTCTACTTTATAGACTGAATCCAATCCTTTGTGGACTGTAGATTCAGGAGCAACAGACGATGTAGCGAAGGATAGAGGATCCTTCGTGGAATTCCGACGAATACCAACTGGAACTAAGTGGATCTATGTGGGAAACAACTCCAGAGCTGAAGTTAAAGGGATTGGCACCTGCCAACTGAACATGTGTGGTGGGCGCACCTTGTTCCTACATGATGTTCTAAATGCTCTGGAGATTCGTCGAAATTTAAGTGTTTGTTTTGATGTTGGTTAAGCTTGGTTTTGGTATAAACTTCCATAATAAAGGTGTAGATTTGTGTTTAGATACAAACTACTATGGTTGTGGTCACTTTCTGGATGGTTTTATTGTACTGAATGTTGACTGTGGTGATGTCAATATGTTATTCCCTTGTTTCACGTCTTTTACTTCATGTGATAATGATGTGAATGTGTGACATGCTAGACTTGGTCATATTGGCCAACAACATATGAATAAACTAGCCAAAGAGGGCTTGTTAGGCAACATTGAAAATGTCGATTTGCCAATATGTGAGCATTGCCTAGTAGGGTAAACGACAAGGAAACCATTTGGAAAAGATAAAAGAGCTGAATTTCCTCTGCATTTCATCCATTATGATGTCTGTGGTTTAATGAATGTGAGAAGAAGGCATGTGGCTGTTTATTTCATCACTTTTATAGGTGATTATACTCGATTCGGATATGTCTATTTGATTTCTCATAAATCTGAAGCATTATGTTGTTTCAAAAGGTTTATGAACTTGGTTGAAAATCAATTAGACAAGAAAATAAAAGTATTCAGATCCGATCGAGATCGAGAATATTTATCTGATGAGTTCAGAAAATTATGTGATAAAAAAGGAATAGAAAGACAGTTGTCTATTCCATATACTCCTCAACAAAATGATGTTGCAGAGAGAAGAAACAGAACCCTAATGGAAATGGTTAGGTCCATGATGGCGCATGCTAACTTACCTATCACCTTTTTGGAGTGATGCGTTGTTAACTGCTGCCTAAATATTTAACTGGGTGCCTTCCAAATCAGTTAGTTCCACTCCATATGAGTTATGGACAGGTAGAAAACCGGACTTAAGTTTTCTTAAGCCATGGGGTTGTACTGTCTATACTCATGAGTCCTCTCACAAGTTTGGGAAATTAGGTCCTAAAGGAAAGAAGAGTATTTTAATGAGATACTCCGAACACTCGAAAGGGTATGTGTTCGTAGGTGAGCAGGAAAGTGGGAGTATAACTGAATTTGAATCACGGGATATCACATTCTTAGTGGATGAATTTCTTAAGAATGGCGAAATATGGGAAGATTACCCCTATTTGAAACCTTGGATCAAGATAATGATATTAATGGAGTTCATCCAAGTGGGAGTAATATGAGAAGTGATGAATTGAATTCAACTCATTCTCAATTACAACCACATGATGAGATGATATCGTCATTATCTAATCCGAGTGGGAGCATGATGGGGAATAATGTGCTAAGTATACAATCTCCCATATAGCGAACAAGTCGCCAAAGTATTCTCCGTCGACGTTTTGACATTGAAGGGGAAACTTTTATAATTGCTCCACGAGATAAGGATGAGCCAAGAAATATTAATGAGGCTCTGAAATGCCCTAGTAAGGAAAAATGGATTTATGCAATGAAAGAGGAAATTGAGTCAATGAAATCAAACCAAGTCTGGGAACTGGTTGATCTTCCAAAAGGACGCAGAGCTATTGGGAACAAGTGGGTTCTCAAAATAAAGCGAAAGGCTGATGGCTCGATTGAAAGGCATAAGGTTCGCCTTGTGGCGAAGGGGTATAATCAACAGGAAGGAATTGATTATGAAGATACGTTTTCTCCTGTAGTGAGATTTACCTCGATTCGCATTATTCTGGCAATAGTGGCTAGTCTGGATCTTAAGTTACATCAAATGGATGTAAAGACTGCTTTCCTCAATGGAGAATTAGAGGAATGAACATATATGGAACAACCTGCTGGTTTCATAGTGAAAAGCCAAGAAGAAAATGTATGTCGACTTTTGAGGTCGATATATGGCCTTAAGCAGTCGTCAAGACAATGGTATATACGATTTCATAATGCCATAATGGCATATGATTTTACAATGATAGATGAGGATCATTATATATATATCAAAAGATCCAAGGATCAATTTGTGATCATATCATTATATGTTGATGATATACTAATTGCCGGAAGCAATATGGAGCTTGTCAATACTGTCAAAAGTTGGTTGTCTTCCAATTTTGAATTGAAGGATATGGGATTGTAAACCCATTGACACTCTTATTGCAAAAGGTGAAGGATTGAGCCATAGACTGTGTCCAAGGACTCCACAAGAGAAGGAACAAAAGAAACATGTTCATTATGCTAGTGCTGTTGGGAGCTTGATGTACGCTATGATGTGTACAAGACCTGACATATGTTATGCAGTTGGAATGGTGAGTAGATACCAATCCAATCCAGGTCAAGCGCGTTGGAAAGCCGTTAAATGAATACTAAGGTATCTAAAGGGGACTGCTGATTATACGTTGAGTTATTATGGAAATGATCTGCAACTCAAAAGCTATTCTGATGCTAATTGGAGTGGAGATTTAGATGAAAGAAAATCTACCTCTGGGTTTGTTTTCTTACCAAATAATGGCACCATATGTTGGAGCAGTAAGAAACAAAAGTGTATAGCCTTGTCCACGATAGAAACTGAGTTCGTGGTATTATCAACAGCAATATAAGAAGATGTTTGGCTTAAGAGATTTTTTGGATCATTTAGGTGTTATTTGAAGTGCTGCAGATTCATTGTTGGTTAACTGTGATTGCCAAGCAGCAAAAGCGTACACCAAAGATCCAAAATATCATGGCAAGACCAAACATATAGATACCAAGTATACTTTTGTCAATGATATGATTACACGAAAAGATGTGAACTTAGAGTACATACTACGCATAGAATGGTAGCAGATCCTATGACAAAGCCAATACCTAGAGATGTGTTTTGTGGCCATATGAAATCTTTAGGATTGCGTAGAGGTTGATGTACTGAATATTGTAATTTCCCTAAGTGTTCACATTTGATGAATTTGTGTTTTCATCATTGATGTCTATGAATCTTTGTTTGATCTTTATGCATCTTAATGCTCAGTGCATTATTTTAAGTTGAGAAAGTATGTCGGACAGATATAAGATTAGCCCACTCACAAGGGTAATCGCCTCTATTTATTGTGTGATAAATAGAGATGAGACTGTTTTTAAGCTTATTATCTAGGTGATAATAGAGAGCTCAAGCTTAAAATACGTATGTCGCCTTAACTGGGTGTTAAGATGAGGACACAATACTTACTATGTCTGAAAGTAAAATACCCCACATATTTTACTTTAATCTGTCTATGATGCCAGATGTGAGTTCTGATGAATTTTGTGAATGAGTAGATACGTGAACTCAAGTTAGACATTGGGTATGTCGAACTATCATCTGTACGGTATTGAAAGTGTAGACATACGCTCCATGGGAAAGGAGTTAATACCGTAATACGTATTTCATACTACGTATGCATGAGACGACCAATAAGAATGGCAAAAAGTTTGATCTCAACTTTTTATGACGTGTGAGACTCTTGAGGAAAAGAGTTCCTGAATTTTTTTGTCCCCTCATGACTCTTACTTATTCTCAAGATTTCTATTTAGTGTTTGCTATCTTAGGGTGTTGCCAATGGTCATGAGTTGATTAGATCTAATGGGACATTTCTAGAAAAGCAAGTTGAACTGAAATTGAGAGTTTGGAGGAAATAGGAAGATCGATTTTGGAGAATCACATTGTAGTTTTGTATTCACCGGTTAACCAATTATGACTGTCTTTGGGATAATCATAATTGTGAATACAATATATATATATATATATATATATATATATATATATATCATTGTTTAAAAGAGATTAAGAGAGATATAAATGTGATCGATCGATCTAGGGTACTGCATACTAAATCTACTCGGAGTGTGACGCCCATTATGAGCTGCTATATATTCCTAACAGATGTATAGCAACGAGCTCTCAAAGTATGCTGGTCGCACGGATTATTCACCGGTATGAATGTTGAAGAGAGGTTAAGAGAATCCTGTTCAGCCCACCATGTGCGAGTGGGAGATTATGGTTTTAATTGGTGATGGGTTTAAGGCCCGTCCGCCCATGTTGGGCCCAAAAGGCCCGGCCCATGGGAATATGGCCCGTGGATGGGGGAAGGTATAAAAGGGAGGAGAGAGAGAGAGAAGACCACCTTTGGATAATGAACGTATGTCTTCTACTCTCCAACGCTCTCTCCCTCCTAAGACAAACAATAAGCAAACGGCGATACTGTCTTCCCTTCAAGGCGTCATCGGATCGAACAAGGGACAAATTCTCTTCCTCTATCGGCGTCGGTGTCTAATCTGTGGCTAACAAGGTACGCTCGAATACGTTGTGTGCTTTACGATCGGTGATACGTGTTTTCCCGGGCTTCGTCTTCCGCATTGATTTAGGGGTTCGATTTAGTGTCGAATCCACTTTTCGGGGATCCGTTATTCCCAACACCTTCTTACATGCAAAGTCGTCCAAGAGGCGTATTATGATGGACCTTTGCAGCATTAATCCCTTCGCATCCAGGTCTTCTGCCGAAATGATCACATTCCATGGAAATTGCACCTTCAGAAACATTTCCGAATGCTATCTATGAATATTAACAGAAGTATCAGTTTTCTCTTGCTTCCATATTTTCTCCTTCTCTCTCTTCTTCCTAGCCAGCCGACGCCCTCACTCCTCCTCCATTTATTTCCTTTCGAAATTTGGAGTCTGAAATTTTCTCTTTCTCTGCGCTCGTTGCTACTCCGCCGTGCATCAAATGGCTGTTCCCCTGTCGTCGCCGACGAACCACATTACGGTCGCCCCTACTCTGGTGCTCGCTTGCTTCTCTTTTCGAGCTCGTTGCTACTCTGTCATTCATTCTGGCGTTCCCAGGATCGTAGATGCAGCACGCGGAGGAAAAGCAGGCCTCTTCGAGCTCCCCTCAACGTCGGCGGCGTTGCCCGCCGAGCAAGACCCCCACACACGGAAGGCTCGGAGGCGAGGTTGCTGGAGAAGTCAGTGTTGTACACTGCTAGTTTGGTGCTGAGCTGCCTCGTCGTGGGTTCGGAGGAAAACATAAAGGTTGAGCCCCTCCGCATCCATTGGTTGCTTCCATCGCCCCCTACCCTGACGCTAACGCCGTCGATGCTGCCAACGCTCCTCCGCCTCCCTCTCGCGACGTCCGCTCTGCTCTCTCTCCCCCCTCCGTGAAGTCGTGCCTCTCTTCCAGGGAAACGCGACGCTGACAGCCCTCCACCTCCGCTTCTGCAAGCTGACTCCTCCGCCCTCAACTCCGACGTTGACGCCTCCTCCTCCCTTGAACCCAACTCTGACGTCGACGCCTCTCCGCCAGTTGCCTCCGTCGGCATCGGAGTCCGTTGCCCTCGACTCTAATGCCAACGCCGACGCCTCGGCCTCGGCCTCCGCCTACGCGCCCGACCCCAATGCCGACGCCGACTTCCTGCTGTCACCTTCCCAAGCCCCATCAATAGGCACCCCATTGGCGACTCTCGTACATTCAAAGGCTCGTGGTTTTTTTTTTTTTTTTGGATTCCACTTAGTAGAATTCGGTGCCATGTTAAGGTTTAGGTTCATAGATACGTATGCATTAGGTATTGTTTTATCTTACTTGTTGCTGACTTGTTGTGTTATTCAGATAGTTAGTGAAGATTGGAAGAAAGTGAAACGGCGGTATCTTTTGAGATTGTTTGCATATAGTCCTCCTAAGAGATTATAGGCTTCTGAGCCAAAATTGGTCACTCATTGTCTGAAGCAAGAGATCGAGAAGCTGGTATTAGGATTGCTCAAGTGTACCTGTAGCTGATTATGTCCAAGTCATGCCACACTCTCCACATATGCTCCTAAGTCTTGCTTTCATCACTACTGCTACTTTATTCTCCCATACAAAATACAAGGAATTCATTAATTGATTGTGTAATTGGACTTGCAGGGTTGTTGGAATGGTGATTCATGTTCTTTTTCTCATAATATGGGCACGTCATTTTTGTCAGTGAGTAAGCCAAGTCCATGCATCGCAGAAAATGGTGATGCCGACCCAACATTACTTATTCAGTTATTTCCTTTTGCTGATGATGGGGAAATTCTCATCTTGGACGAAATTTTCTCTGTCATCATTGGCAATGCCTGGCAAACACTAGGGTCAAATCCTCAGTTTGGGTGTGGGTTTCTGTGAATGGATCAGTCCACTCCAAAACCTCATGCCAGTTCCATGTGCCACTTGGGCTCTGCCCCAAAGTCAGTCTCATTCTAGCTCAGTGTTTAAGGTTGAGCTTTGCCTTTAATATAATTTATAACTTTTGAGCCTTGTGGCTTGGGAATGAGGTTAATCATGGATTGGTTGGAAGCAGAAGAAATGATAAAACTGATAAGAGTTTAGTTGAATCTAATCACTATGGTTTTGTGGGTGGAGGTGTTTGCTTTGTTCTCTATCGTCACTCCTAAATATGTTTATTTTGCTCATATTCTTTTGAAATTATTGTACATGAATCCCAAGGTACTTATTGTTAAGTTTTACAGAAGAAACATTTCTTTGCAGAGACCAAGGGTGTGTCCATGAATCCCGAGCACGGTTGCGTGCAATGAGCTGCTTGTGGCGCTTAGGAAGGCAGATATGAGAGCGGAGTCCAGGGAGGTGTTTGACAAGTTGAGAGGGAAGGATGCGTTTGAGTTGGATGCTTGGGGTTATAACATTTGTATTCACGCGTTCGGGTGTTGGGGCGATTTGCCGACTTCTCTGCACCTTTTCGAGGAGATGAAGGTAAGGAGTTCGGGTTTGGGATCGTTTGGGCCGGATTTGTGCACCTACAATAGCTTGATCCAGGCACTCTGCTTGGCCGGCGAGGAGAGATGCGCTGATTGTGTGGGAGGAAATGAAAGGGTCTGGCCATGACCCCGATGCCTTTACGTATCAAATTCTCATTCAAGGCTGCTCAAAATTGTACCTCATTGATGATGCCGCCAGAATTTTCAACAAAATGCAGTACAATGGATTTCTACCTGATGTGATTGCTTACAATTCTCTCCTAGATGGACTTCTTAAGGCGAAGAGAGTGAATGGGGCATGCCAACTTTTCGATAAGATGGTTCAGGATGGAATAAGGGCAACGCGCTGGACATACAACATCCTCATTGATGGACTGTTCAAGAATGGAAGGGTCGAGGGTGCATACACAATCTTCTGCGACTTGAAGAAAAAGGGTCAGTTTGTGGACGCTGTTACTTATAGCATTGTCGCAGTGCAGTTCTGTAAGGAAGGTCTGCTCGAGGAAGCTCTTAAACTGGTGCAAGAAATGGAAGTCAGAGGCTTTGTCGTGGACCTGGTCACAATAACGTCCCTCTTGATTGGATTTCGCAAGCAGGGTTGGTGGGACGGGACAGAGATGCTCATTGTTGGGAATAACGGATCCCCAAAAACATGATTCGACACTAAATCGATGCGGAAGCGAAGCACGGGAAAAACACGTATCACCGATCCTAAAGCACACCACGGAATCGAGCGTACCTTGTTAGCCACAGATTAGACACCGATGCCGAAGTGAGGAAGAGAAACTGGCCCTGTTTGATCCGCTGACGCCTTGAAGGGATGAAAAACGCGCCGTATGCTTTACTGTTTTTCCTTTTCTTTTTGGAGAGAGAATGCGCGGGAGAGAAGAAGACGTACGTCAATTCTGCCAAGAGGTGTCTTCTCTCTCTCTCTCTCCTCCCTTTTATACCTTCCCCCATCCACGGGCCCTATTCCCGTGGGCCGGGCTTTTTGGGCCCAACTTGGGCGGACGGGCCTTAAGCCCATCTCATATAAAACCATCATCTCTCACTCGCACATGGTGGGCCGAACAGAATTCTCTTTACCTCTCTTCAACATTCATACCGGTGAATAATCCGTGCGACCAGCATACTTTGAGAGCTCGTTACTATACATCTGTTAGGAATATATACAGCTCATAACGGGCATCACATCCTGAGTAGATTTAGTATGCAGTACCCTAGATCGATCGATCACATTTATATCTCTCTTGATCTCTTTCAAACAATGATATATATATTGTATTCACAATTATGATTATCACAAAGACAATCATAATTGGTTAACCGGTGAATACAAAACTACAATGTGATTCTCCAGATTCGATCTTCCTCTTTCCTTCAAACTCTCAATTTCAGTCTAACTTGCTTTTCTAGAAATGTCACATTAGATCGAATCAAACTCATGACCATTGGCAACATCCTAAGATAGCAAACACTAAATAGAAATCTTGAGAATAAGTAAGAGTCATGAGGGGACTAAGAATTGAGGAACTCTATTCCTCAAGAGTCTCACACGACATAAAAAGTTGAGATCAAACTTTTGTCACTCTTATTGGTCGTCTCATGCATACGTAGTATGAAATACGTATTACGGTATTAACTCCTTTCCCATGGAGCGTATGTCTACACCTTTTAATACCATACAGATGATAGTTCAAACATACCCAATGTCTAACTTGAGTTCACATATCTACTCATTCACTAAATTCATCAGAACTCACATCTGGCATCATAGACAGATAAAGTAAAATATGTGGGGTATTTCACTTTCGGACATAGTAAGTATTATGTCCTCATCTTAACACCTAGTTAAGGCGACATACGTGTTTTAAGCTTGAGCTCTCGATTATCACCTAGATAATAAGCTTAAAAACAGTCTCATCTCTATTTATCACACAGAAAATAGAGGCGATTACCTGTATGAGTGGGCTAATCTTATATCTGCCCGACATACTTTCTCAACTTAAAGTAATGCACTGAGCATTAAGATGCATAAAGATCAAACAAAAATTCATAGGCATCAATGATGAAAACACAAATTCATCAAATGTGAACACTCAGGGAAATTATAATCCAGTACATCAGACTCTACGCAATCCTAGAGATTTCATATGGCCACAAAACACATCTCTAGGTATTGGCTTTGTCATAGGATCTGCTACCATTCTATGCGTAGTATGTACTCTAAGTTCACATCCTTTCGTGCAATCATATCATTGACAAAAGTATACTTGGTATCTATATGTTTGGTCTTGCCATGATATTTTGGATCTTTGGTGTACACTTTCGCTACTTGGCTATCACAGTTAGCCAATAACAAATCTGCAGCACTTCCAATAACACCTAAATGATCCAATAATCTCTTAAGCCAAACATCTTCTTATACTGCTGCTGATAATGCCACAAACTCAGTTTCCATCGTGGACAAGGCTATACACTTTTGTTTCTTACTGCTCCAACATATGGTGCCATTATTCGATAAGAGAACAAACCCAGAGGTAGATTTCTTTTCATTTAAATCTCCTCTTCAATCAGCATCAGAATAGCATTTGAGTTGCAGATCCTTTCCTTAATAACTCAGCGTATAATCAGCAGTCCCCTTTAGATACCTTAGTATTCATTTAACGGCTTTCCAACGTCCTTGACCTGGATTGGATTGGTATCTACTCACCATTCCAACTGCAAAACATATGCCAGGTCTTGTACGCATCATAGCGTACATCAAGCTTCCAACAGCACTAGCATAAGGAAAATATTTCGTTTGTTCCTTCTCTTGTGGAGTCCTTGGACACAGTCTATGGCTCAATCCTTCACCTTTTGCAATAGGAGTGTCAATGAGTTTAAAATCCCATATCCTTCAATTCAAAATTGGAAGACAACCAACTTTTGGAAGACATTGACAAACTCCATATTACTTCCGGCAATTAGTATATCATCAACATATAATGATATGATCACAAATTGATCATTGGGTCTTTTGATATATACACAATGATCCTCATCTATCATTGTAAAGTCATATGCCATTATGGCATTATGAAAACGTATATATCATTGTCTTGACGACTGCTTAAGGCCATATATCGACCCCCAAAGTCGACATACCTTTTCTTCTTGGCCTTTCAATATGAAACTAGCAGGTTGTTCCATATATATATATATATATATATATATATATATATGTTCCTCTAATTCTCCATTGAGGAAAGCAGTCTTTACATCCATTTGATGTAACTCAAGATCAATACTAGCCACTATTGCCAGAATAATGCGAATCGAGGTAAATCCCTCTACAGGGGAATATGTATCTTCATCATCAATTCCTTCCAATTGATTATACCCATTCACCACAAGGCGAGCCTTATGCCTTTCTATCAAGCCATCAGCTTTTCGTTTTATTTTGAGAACCCACTTGTTCCCAATAGCTCCGCGTCCCTTTGGAAGATCAACCAGTTCCCAGACTTGATTTGACTTCATTGACTCCATCTCCTCTTTCATTGCATAAATCCATTTTTCCTTACTACGGCAATTTAGAGCCTCATTAATATTTCTTTGGCTCATCCTCATCTTGCGAAGCAATCATAAAAATTTCCCCTTCAATGTCAAAACGTCGACGGAGAATACTTTTGGCGATTTGTTCGCCGTATGGGAGATTGTACACTTAGCATATCATTCCCCATTATGCTCCCACTCGGATTAGATAATAACGATATCATCTCATCATGTGGTTGTAATTGAGAATGAGTTGAATTCAATTCATCACTTCTCATATTACTCCCACTTGGATGAACTCCATTAATATCATTATCTTGATCCAAGGTTTTAAGTAGGGGTAATCTTCCCCTATTTCGCCCTTATTAGGAAATTCATCCACTAAGAATGTGACATCCCGTGATTCAAATTCAGTTATACTCCCACTTTCCTGCTCACATACGAACACATACAATTTCGAGTGTTCGGAGTATCTCATTAAAATACTCTACTTTCCTTTAGGACCCAATTTCCCAAACTTGTGAGAGGACTCATGAGTATAGACAGCACAACCCCATGGCTTAAGTAAACTTAAGTCCGGTTTTTTTACCTGTCCATAACTCATATGGAGTGGAACTAACTGATTTGGAAGGCACCCAGTTAAGTATATAGGCAGCAGTTAACAACGCATCACTCCAAAAAGTGATATGTAAGTTAGCATGCGCCATCATGGACCTAACCATTTCCAGTAGGGTTATTTTTCTTCTCTCTACAACACCATTTTGTTGAGGAGTATATGGAATAAACAACTATATTTCTATTCATTTTCATCACATTATTTTTTGAACTCATCAGATAAATATTCTCGACCTCAATCGAGTCTCAATACTTTTATTTTCTTGTCTAATTGATTTTCTACCAAGTTCATAAACCTTTTGAAACAACTTATGCTTCAGATTTATGAGAAATCAAATAGACACATCCGAATCGAGTATAATCATCTATTAAAAGTGATGAAGTAAACAGTCACATGCCTTCCTCTTACATTCATTAAACCACAAACGTCAGAATGGATTAAATGCAGATGAACGTAAGCTATTTTACCTTTTTAAAATGGTTTCCTTGTCATTTTCCCTACTAGGCAATGCTCACTTATGGACAAATCGACTTTTTCAATATTGCGCAACAAGCCCTCTTTGGCTAGTCTATTCATATGTCGTTGGCCCATATGACCAAGTCGAGCATGCCACCATATTCACATCATTATCATATAAGGTAGAAGACGTGAAACAAGGGAATAACATATTGACATCATCACAGTCAACATTTAGTACAATAAAACCATTCAGTAACTGACAACAACCATAGTAGTTTGTATCTAAACACAAACCTACACCTTTATTATGGAAGTTCATACCAAAACCAAGCTTAACCAACACTAAGACAGACACTAAATTTCGACGAATCTCCAGAGCATATAGAACATCAAGATGCGTCCACCATGCATGTTCAATTGGCAGGTGCCAATCCCTTTAACTTCAGCTCTGGAGTTATTTCCAATATAGATCCACTTAGTTCCAGTTGGTATCGTCGGAATTCCACGAAGGATCCTCTATCCTTTGCTACATGGTCTGTCGCTCCTGAATCTACATTCCACAAAGGATTGGATTAAGCCTATAATGCAGAACTTGACACATAAGCAAAGTTCTCAAATGTACAAGAGGTGTTGACCTTTTTCAGCTCACTACAGTTGCGAGTATAATGACCTTTTTTGTCACAATTGTAACACCTCACCCTTGACATTTTCTTCTCTTGAGGACGTTTTCCTCTCTTGTGTTGGTTAACTCTTGATTTATTGCAATAAGGACTTGATCATTTGCATTCCCACATATTGAACGAATCAATACGCTTGCGCTTAGAGCACAAAGCCCTTTCTGAGCTAGAACCAGTATTGAAAATATCTATTTTTGGCTCACATGCCGTCAAGCGGTCCTCTACCAGCTCAAGGTGGCGCACAAAGATCCTCAAGATCTTCCATAACATGGTCAAGAGCTTCTAGTGCTTCTAGCTTTTCCAGCACATATTGAATCTTCATATTCAATATTTCACAATTGTTGCCGTTCATATCAGCAATTACATTTTTAGTTGCTAAACCATCGTTCTGAACACATCAGACATACATGCGCGAATAATTAATGCCTATCATTTATGCATCCCTATTTGCATAGACCCATCATATTAATGAATAATTTCAAGTAAGGCTTCAGAATCAAAAGGTCACTATGTTTCCAATCATCCTCCAAAATCCTAACTCAAAATTATTATTAATATAATTGTCTTATGCAAATAAATTCTATGAAATTACAAAAACTTCTATTACTACCCACAGCTAATTACCCACAGCAACCAGCAATAACAGAAATCAAATAAAATCTTAACATCCAATAAAATAACAATGCTTTCACATGATACAACTTACATATCGGTTGCTACATCAACAACAATCATGTAGTAAACATTACATAATTAATCAAAGAAATAAATAGGGAATGTCCCTTCTAATCTATCACAAAACATATCGAGAAAACGAAGGCACATTTGCCAACCATGGAAAAACTTTTGGAGAGAATTCATGTCGCCACCAAGGCGCATTCACTTTGCGCCATGTGGCGCTCAACCTAAGGATTGAAGTTTTGGTTAACTCAATCCTATAGTACTCTCTTACAAAAGCTTCCACCAGCCTCCTATAACCCGGGACCACGTTGACCTCACATAGCCGATCTAACACTGCTTACCATTCAGGTGGAAGAGTGTTCATCAAAGTCGGCACCTTCTCAAAATCCGGCATAAGATAACCATTACTGATGATTTCTTGTATCATCTGATTGACCTTGACCACATGTGATACTAAATCACCGTTATGCCACCGATAATTAGCTAAATCTTACATCAGCTTTTAAGTCTTGCATTTCCCTCGTCCGTTCTCGGGATTGCAGCTATCCGTGCATAACACATCATAGTTGTTGCAACAAATGCAGAACTAAAAATGGATTACTCATAATCCATAATTTACATAAGGGAAAATACATAATTTTCCAAAATTCATGCAACAAATGCAGAATAAATTATTTTGATTACATATAAACCACATAGGCATAAATGAAAAAGAAACAAATTCTTTTTTTTTTTTTTTTCGGGTTAACGGTCAACGGTCAAAGTCAACGGTCGTCGGTCAACGGTCAGGTCGTCGGAAGTCGGACCGGTCAAACCGGACAGACCGGTCGGATCGGTCGCGCGTGGTCGGGCCGGTTAGGGCGAACCGACCGCAAGTGCCGCGCGTGCCGGGATTCGCGGTTCGGGTCGGGTCGGGTCTCGGCCGGCCAACGGCCGGGTCGTCGGCGATGACGTCACCGATGACGTCATCCCGGCGGTTACCATGACGTCACGGTGACGTCAGCACGTGTTGGTCCGCCTACTGGCGCGTGCCGGTTTGCCGGCCGCCGGCGCGCACGTGCCGGTTCGCAACCAACGCATGTAGCGCACGCGCTGGCGAAGCCAGCGCTTTCGGGCGCATCGCGCCCACGCGCATCGGCTTCTGGCCGCGCGTGTGGGCGCGTGCGGCGTCTCCCGGCGGCGTGCGACATGTCGTCGGACTCGTCTCGACGTCGCCTTTCTCCCCATGTGTTCAGAAAACGATTTCGACTTACGAAAACTCAGAAAAATAGCCGAACAACGCTCGGGTGTCGGGATTTTTCGCCCCGATCCGTACGGCCGAAGTTCTTTCGCGAAAAATCAATCAAAAACATCAAATTGATCGGGAAAAAACGTGAACTAGGGCTCTGATACCAATGTTGGGAATAACGGATCCCCAAAAACCGGATTCGACACTAAATCGAACCCCTAAATCGATGCGGAAGCGAAGCCCGGGAAAAACACGTATCACCGATCCTAAAGCGCACCACGGAATCGAGCGTACCTTGTTAGCCACAGATTAGACACCGATGCCGAAGTGAGGAAGAGAAACTGGCCCTGTTTGATCCAATGACGCCTTGAAGGGATGAAAAACGCGCCGTATGCTTTACTGTTTTTCCTTTTCTTTTTGGAGAGAAAATGCGCGGGAGAGAAGAAGACGTACGTCAATTCTGCCAAGAGGTGTCTTCTCTCTCTCTCTCCTCCCTTTTATACCTTCCCCCATCCACGGGCCCTATTCCCGTGGGCCAGGCTTTTTGGGCCCAACTTGGGCGGATGGTCCTTAAGCCCATCTCATATAAAACCATCACTCATGAAGCACATTAGGGACAGAAATCTGGTCCCAAGTGTTCTCAGGTGGCAAGCCCACATGGAAGCCGCAATGAAGCATCATAAGAGCAAAAGAAAGGATTGCACACCAATGTTCCCGTCTAGAGGTGGCTTCCATGAAATTTTGAGTTTGGTGGGCTCTCCTTCTGTCTTGCAGACATGGCCTAAGGAGGGTTCGGAAGAGACTGGAACGGGAGATGATAAGGCTTCATCTGCAGAATCTGATGACTGGTCATCGTCCCCATACATGGATCAGTTGGCTAGTCAAGTGAAGTCCGGGGATTATTCCCCTCAGTTGTTTTCGCTTTCGAAAGGGCTGCGGGTTCAAGGCCAAGGGGCAGGCACGTTAGATGTGGACATGGTCAATACCTTCTTATCGATCTTTCTAGCGAAAGGAGAGTTGAGCTTGGCTTGCAAGTTGTTTGAGATGTTCAGTGACCTGGGCATTGACCCAACAAGCTACACGTACAACTCCGTGATGAGCTCCTTTGTCAAGAAAGGCTATTTCAACGAGGCGATGGGCGTACTCAATGAGATGGGCGAGCGGGTCTGCCCTGCAGATATCGCGACATACAACGTGATCATTCAAGGGCACGGTAAGATGGGGAAAGTGGACCTAGCGAGTGCGGTCCCGGACAAGATAATGAAGCACTGGGGTTACCTAGATGTAGTGATGTACAACACGCTGATTAACGCCTTGGGGAAAGCTGGTAGGATCGACAAAGCGTGCAAGCTTTTTGAGCAGATGAGGACGAGTGGGATTTGCCCTGACGTCGTGACATTTAACACACTCATCGAAGTGCACAGCAAGGCGGGGCGTCTGAAGGATGCATATAAGTTCTCGAAAATGATGCTCGATGCCGGGGTCTCTCCTAATCATGTGACCGACAGGACTTTGGATTTTCTCGGGAGGGAGATCGAAAAACTAAGGTATCAGAAGGCTTCAATGGTGCGCGTGGATATGGACGATTCTGGTTAATGCGGAAACTTTCTTGGGGTGTCTGGTTCGCAGGTAATTCAACTATCTTTCCAGTCTTTGCTCATGAAAATGGAGAGCTCACCTAATGTTTCACGCATCGTTTGAATTTAGCGTTAGATGTCGATAGTAATGCAGACAAGTTTGAGTTAGACTATTATTTTATAAGATTCTAGTGGTAAACTGTACTTCTAGTGAGATGGTTATGATTGTCCGGAGGATCATTCTTTGGTGTATTCTCTTTCTTCTCCTGGATCACAATTGATCTGCATAGTCATACATTTGAAATTATTAAAGTTGGTTTGTGTGTAAGAGTTTACGTTTCGCAGTCTGCATATCCTCTTACAGTCCATGCCTAAAAGGATTATTGCAAGTAAACTTCTCCAAAAGGTTGGTCATTTTAGTAGTTTGATGATAATGATGGGACTAGCTTCTCAGTCGTTACATAGGATATTATATACCTTTCACAATATTACGTTGTGCTTTCTATGCATCAAGTGGACATCTTTCAATTAAAGTAATGAACTACTAATATCAATAAGTTGATCGATAGAACTTTAGAGCGATAATTATGCGCGGATAGAGATAAAAAAAGAAAGAAAGATAAAACTTGAATTACAAGAGCCGCAGGTTTAAAAAAGAAAGTAAAAAGTAAAAAAACACAATTGGTTCGACAGGCTACCTCCTGTTGGATAATACAGGGAGTAAAATGTCCAGTTCTGAGTCAATTAAATTGAACAACAATGCAACATTCTTCAACAGGAGTCTCCTCTACTTCTGAGCTTCAGCCTCTATGGTCTCGATTATTCTGACGAAATTGCAAACAATCGTCTTGCCCTCATCGGTTATGATGCTTTCTGGATGAAATTGGACACCCTGAAATTCACATGTCAGCTCGATATGGTTTTCACAGTTGTAGTAAAGAGTAACTAGCAACATTAGGAGATGTATCAACATATTAATAGTGGAATAACACGACACAGCACAACTAAATGAAAAGAGAAATGTCAAAAAATTACATGACAGATGAATAAGATCAACCCCTCGCTGCACACAGACTAGACATCAGACGTAGTCACCACAATCCGGAAAGCATAATGTTTAATCTTTGACAACATGTGGTCAAAAAACTAAAATCTCTGTTTGCATTAAACTCGAATTGAGTGCAGAGACATACTTATGAAGCCTCAGTGCAATGAGCATTAATGAGCGCTATCTAAAAGCACAGGACTTACCCTAAAAATATCAAAGCGTGCGTGTAGATCGTTAAGTAGGACATCTAATAATCCCGTCAAGCACACACATGCAGAAAAAAAGGATAAGTCGTTGACAAACATATGCCAATTAGAGGTGTCAAA
>CM024719.1:66975730-67011151 GCA_014182545.1 Eucalyptus globulus
TTCCTGAAGGCTCTTTCCAATAAGGAAGGATTAGAAGCTACTAATTTCAAAGGAAGTTTTTGTTGGAGAAATCTTAGTGAAAGTGTTTTGAAGTTGACAAAACGTTTCCATCAGTCTAGTCTGAAGGTCTGCAGACTCTGTTAGTTAAAGTCTGAAGACTTCCGGACAGCCAGACTCAAGACTCAAAGTCTATCCTCATTGACAGTCTCTAATCCGTTGAAGAAGGTTATCCAGGCTGGATGTTTTGTTCAGGATTAACCTTATCATCCGGAGAAGATCTCGTGGCTGGAGAAGACGTATCGGAATCCTTTGATTGATCAAGTTTGATTCAATGAATGAAGATTCGATGATTGTCTAAATATTATTGGAAGGTTCTACTTATGGAAACCGAGATCTGATTGTATGGGCGAACAGGATTGATGGGCTATCAACACGTTCCTTTAATAGCTCGAACAATCTTCCTAATTGATTCCGTCCAACGGGTAGATTGGAGGAATTCCTTTGGTAAGTGCCAACGGGTATGATGGCATAAAAGGAGTATATAAGGAAGACGTTCTTAGTTGTTCGAGGTGTGCGCGATAGAAGAATTCCAAAGTCTGAAGCTTCTATTTGTTTAGATAAATCCTTTGAGCGAATACTTGTATACAAAAGAGAGTCTATACTTGTGAGAGACCTTGAGGAGGTGTGGTAGAACATCTATACTGTGGAATCAAGGCAAAGCTGTGTGCTGTAACTTCTCTTTTGATCATAGTGAAATCCAGCCGGTGGGCTGTCGGTGCGGAAGAGTGGACGTAGGCTTGGAATAAGCCGGAACCACTATAAATCCTGTGTTCAATTCTCTCTTCCTCTCTCTCTCTATCTCGATCGTATTTCATTTTGTTAATTAAGAGAATTTATTTTCTATCATATGTTAAGAATCGCTTCCGTATATCGATAAATTGTTTAGGCACCTATTCACCCCCCCTCAAGGTACTCATACTAGCAATATCAATTTTTGCAAATATTGCCATCAATAAGGAACCAGAAACGCCATTGATGTGCCTTCAAGCTAAAATGACTAAGCAATTTGTACAGCCTGCTGCAAGGAGTACCAATTTGCCTAGAAAGGCAATTCAATTTTTGTAAACCAACAGTTCAACCTACTATCTATGAGATCATTAACTTTCTTTGAGTAAGATCACTACTAAATGCAGCCAAAACATTAAGCATCCAGTCGGTAGATAATGAAAACACTCTTAAGTATCCTCATTCTCCAAAGGAACTGCCCAATTAGATTAACATTATTACTTAAAGCACAGAATTCCTAATTTATCCCTGAGATATTCCTACTTTACAGTTGCCATAACTACAAGAATAGCATCTCTGAAATTGATGAAGATAATGACCTTGAACTCTTTAATAGCAATAACCAATATGAGCATGTCACAAAAAGCCTATCTGAATTTATCAATTTCTCCATTGCAGACCCGGAGTCACTTGTGGAGAGACTAATGTAATTCAAGTCGATAGGGACAATGTTTTAGTACCATAGCCAAATGGAAAATTTTAAAAAGATGGAAGATAACAAGCACTGTAATACTTGTAAAAGTTATTCCAAAGGCACAAATCCACTTAGTGCATCTCTTAAGCAAGCCTAAACAAAGGCACCACAATCTCAATGTATCACTGCAGTTATTCCATGTTCCATACTTCATGAAGTAAGGCATATCCAAAGTTATGCACTCAAATTACCAGGACTGCTCTTGAAACAAAAAGGGATTTCTCGACAAGAGGGATTTCTTGACAAGATCATAAATTAACCCACACAACACAGCCACAAATATGTTATTGGATCCAACAATGTGAAAGAACAACCAAGAGTGCATAAAGTGAAATGATAATCTACACCATTGTCATCTTTAGATTACCTGCTGGAAAATCAATATCTAATGTAGCTGCACGAGAGGTAGATTTTTTTGGTCTTCAAAATAGAAGGATGGAAGGTCCACTACAAAAAAATATAACCCATATCGTTTCATATTCACCACGAAAGAAACCAAACAAAAGACTGGACTATACTCATGAACACTAAGATTTGCAGACATTAGAGAGAAAACCACGAATTCAAGAGACCCAAGAGACCCACCTTGACATCTTTCGGGACCAGATCAAGCCTAGCCTTAGGATTCGATAGAGAGCGAACCCCGCCCGCATTCCTAATCTCCCTCAAATGCCCCAAGTAATTACACCATCATCTGGAAACTCCAAGCTCCAGAATCTCCCTCCGATGGTAGCCAACAAAGTGAAGATGGCGGTGGGCTTCCGAAATCGCCGAGAAGCCGCCGTCACACGTCAAGCTCAAGCTCCCGAGCACGAGGTCGTCCGAGACAGCATTCCTCGTCCCGGTGCCGGAGGGCCTGATCTGCTCAAGAACGCCGAGATTGCCAAGTCGGTGAGGTGAATCGAAGAGCTGGAAGCGTCGGACGAGAGGATGAGTCGCGAACTCGGAGGTGTATAGCCGGCAAAGTGAAGATGGCGGCCCTCAGCCCCAGAAAGCGAGAGCGCGCAGGGACATGCTCTATTGCTGTCGCCGTCGCAGAAGGAAGAGGGACGAAGGAGAGACTTGCAGAAGAAAGGGGCTTTGTCCCTCAATTGATCGCCATCGCCGTCGCCGTCGCAGTCGCCGTCCCTGCCGCCGTCGTCGTCGCAGTCGCCATCACCGTCGCCGTCGCCGTCGCCGTTGAGAGAACTCAGACGGGAACCGATAAAAACGAAGAGACACGAGAGGACTGAGAGACGGGAGTCGGGAGAGAACCGAATTAGATTGATTTTATCGGTTCGTGCCTTTGTGGTTCGGTTTTCGGTTCGGTTAACCGATAAAAACCGAACCGATAAAAACTTATCGGTTTTTGATGAAAACCAGACCGAAAAACGAACCGAACCGAAAAAGTCAAATTTTTCGGTTCGGTTCGGTTCGGTTCGGTTCTGATTCCGGTTCGGTTTTCGGTTCGGGTCTTGACACCCCTAGTATTCAGGCTTTGATCACTTGGTCCCAGGAATTTCTTTTGAATGAACAAATCAAGACTGCTACAAGACCACCAGCTCACTCTTACTCATTTCCATTTTCTTTCCTCTATCCTTTGCATACATTGTGAAGCTCTCTCTCGCTCCTCCTCAGGAGCTTTTTTTATAGAGAGCATTCTGATAGATAATCGTCATGTCACGAAAATCTCATTTTTCTTATGACCACCTCATTTTTCTTATTATTTTGTCCTTTTTTCCCACGCACAAGTATCCTGTTTGCCCAACTTTTTGATTGGACTTGCCTTTACTCAAATCCATCCTTCTCTTCTTAATGCATTTAATTCCTCTGTCTCCCTTCTTTTGATGGATATAGAACCACAAATTGTGTGGATGAAAGCTTACCCAATCAGCAAAGATCGGGAGTTAGATATTGCCGACATCATTTTTAGGACCGACACTAAATAAATATTGTTCGACTTTTAATCCTTATATTTGTGTGTTCTAAAGTGCATCGTTGAATTAATCATCGTTGGAGCTAGCTGGCAACTCCAAAGATTGATGGCCTTTCGATCAAGACATGCTGGCAGCTATATCTATCCTTGCTTACGAGGACGACTACCAAGAATTTGAAGAGCAGAAAAATGAAGCAACTTAGCAGTTTGCCACATGTTTGCCTGGCTTGAAGGCAAAAAAATTATTTTCCATTTTCTCTTCTATCTTAAAAGTTATTGTGTAATTCCTTTTTGAATTGTTATTTTATTACGGAAAGAAGGGTAGAATTTCCCATAGAAAAAACAGGCCAAGAGGAATGAATATTATGAGATTATATGATTTCAACGAGTGAGACCTATGTCCACGTAGAAGGAAGTGGCCATGAAAACACTGCAGAAATCAACTTAGAATTTGTAAGTGTTGTTCAATTCCAATCTCCAGTTTTACCCAAGTTGACTTAGTGTATCTCTCACAATGTTCAAAGAGCTCACAAAGAACATGCAATTTATATTAAATTACACGTTATTTGTCTATTTTATTGTTCGATCGCTTACTTTTGCAACAGTCTTTTTAGCCCATTTTGGTAGAAGATCGCTGACGTGGACGTCAGCTATCCTACATGGCACGGCTGGCAGTAAAGTGGATAATTTTTGTAATTCCTTTTAAAAGTTTTTCTATTTTTTTCCTTTTTCCCGGTTTTCTTTCTTTTCTTTACCTTTTATTTTTTCCTCTGTTGCATTTCTAGCCAGCGGGGCCTTTGCAATGCCCTAGCTGACTATGGGCGAGAGCCTCTGCTCCCTCCCTAGTCACCAGCCATAGGGAAGGTCCTGTTTTTCACATGGATATTGTTTAGGCAATGTGATACATTGATCCCTAATTGATTGCCCAATTCCAGCTAAATCAGGGGATCCATATTTTGCTCCCGATGGTTGCACCATTCTATGTTGAAGGTATCGCATGTGATCTCATGACATGACCTAATAATTAGTTTGAGGACGGAATCATCTCTATCTCATTAAGAAATTACAAATAAATCTTATCATGAGATTTAATCTGCACCAACATTTGAATTGTTAGCGTGGTTCCACAAGGAATGTCCTTTGTCAAGCACTCATGAAAACGAGGCTTCTCTACATTCACATCGACGACGGCAACACACCCAAGGTTCCCACAACCATGTATTTATATATTATTATTGGAGAAGGAATCCAACTATAGGTTTGGCCTATACGTGAAAAGGAATTCAACATGAAGAAAAGAAATCCTCGCATAGTATTTGTTGCAACCTTCCCAGAGGTGAATTACCAAATGAAAAGCTAATGAATTGCTGAGTCCAAAGATTTAACACAGACTCTCCCAAGTCCTACCAATCGTAACTTGGTACTCAAATTAATCAATTTAAGCATGCAATTTATATCAATTGGGAGTCTCAACTATTAATTTGGGTTGATTAGAAACCCAAGTAAAGTACAGAGCTAGAGATTAAATAGGTTTGGGGACTTGATTATGCTATATTAATCCAATGTACTCTTGGTACATTTTCTAATTATTTTCAAAAATATTTGCAAGTAATTTGGATTAATTTTTAGCTTAAATCACTAACATGCAAGGGCGATCATGCAGGTTGCGTAATCAATTGTTGTAACACTTAATAATCCAAACTATTAAATAAATTGCTGGAATAGGGTAATAATTTAAATATCTCAAGCAAGCAGAGCATAACCCTACCCATTAATTTCTAAATTATTGCGAAGTATTAATTAAAAACGCAGAGCCTAACATTCCTAGATAATTAATTCATTTTGAGTTTTTATTAATGAAAATTAAACTATATGCAAGGCATAAAATGCAGTCTTAACTACATGACACTAATTTAATTTGATGGGTGACATGCAATTTATCTAACTGTCCTAATTCCAGTGACAAGTAAAACTATGGAAAACTATTTTAACATAACTTGTAATTTAATATAAATGACCTTAAACATGCAATTATTAAATGACATTATTTGATGGCATGGCATTGATGGCATGTTATATGACATAACATTCATGACATGGAATAAGTGGTTGACCTAACATATGACATTGCATGTGATATAATGTGGCGATGATGATGCAACTAATTTTAAATAACACACTATTTTTTATGATTTTTTTTAAAATTAAAGATATGAGACTATCTAAAATGCAAGATTACTTAATTTTAATTAGAAATTAATTTTGATTAAATCCTATTCTAAATTGAAAACCTTCCTAAATTACTACATATTTCCTAAGCACGCAATTCTAACTAGGAAGTTAAACTATTTATATGCAATGTAACATTTTTGTATTTTTTTTTTAAGAACGAATTCCATCAAATTAACGACATAAAATATATTAAATCCACATCAAGATTCAAAACAAAAAAAAAAAAATCAACATAATAAAAAATGATCTGACATCTCGCTGCTCAAAGTAGCGATTATCTCCTTAATTGGATATTGTCTAAAATCAAAACAAATCAAGTTAGATTTGATGAATCTCAAATATCAAAAATTAAGCAATGAATTATTGTAACTGAAATTGGTTAAGAAAATTACTTAGTTTAGAAGATTTGTTTATGTAAACGGGGCTGATGACCACCGATTACGGTGGTCGACGTAAGGATCATGGTGACATGGCTAGGATGACGATTGGACTAGGGCCGGTCGGCCACCCGAGGACTTTCCGAGTCACCCAAGAACTTGTAATAACACTGATCAAATTGTTGAAACCATGACAGGGTTGCCGGGATTCACTGAGCTCGCCAGAAAAGGAACTCCTCGGAAAAGGACTCCTCGATTGGGCCGCGTTCGCTCACGTAGTCGTCGTGACGCCAACGTCTAACGACAAAAAGAAGCGTTATGCTGCTTCTTTGAGTTTTAACTGGAACTAAACTTGAGCTGCACGCATCCCGATGCATAAAATATGTGTGGTCCTTACCCATTTTTATCCGATTAGAGTCTTCGAAACAAATTCCATGACATCCTTGCCATTGCCAAGCCAGGCAGGTGTTTGTTGATATTGCTAGTATGAGTACCTAGAGGGGGGTGAATAGGTATATAAAAGATTTTTCTTCAACAATTGCACAATACTAGACAGTTGATGGATTTGAGACAAACGATAATCAAAGTAAGACTCGAGAGAAGAGAAAATTGAACACGCGGTTTATAGTGGTTCGGCTTATATCAAGCCTACGTCCACTCTTCTTCACTGACAGCCTATTGGCTGGATTCCACTATGAACAAAAGAGAAGTTACAGCACAGCTTTGCCTTGATTCCACAGTGTAGATGTTCTACCACACCTCCTCAAGATTTCTCACAAATATAGACTCTCTTTTTGTATACAAGTATTCGCTCAAAGGAATTGTCTAAACAAAAAGGAGCTTCAGACTTTGGAATTCTTCTATCGCGCACTCCTTGAACAACTAATACCGTCTTCCTTATATACTCCTTTATGCCATCATACCCGTTGGCACTTTCCAAAGGAATTCCTCCAATCTACCCATTGGACGGAATCAATTAGAAAATTGTTCAAGCTATTAAAGGAACGTGTTGATAGCCCATCAATCATGTTCGCCCATACAATCAGGATCTCGGTTTCCATAAGTAGAACCTTCCAATAATATTTAGACAATCACCGGATCTTCAATTATCGAGTCAATCTTCGATCAATCAAAGGACTCCATTATGTCTTTTCCAGCCACGAGATCTTCTCCAGTTGATAAGTTAAATCCTTAACGAAACATCCCGCCTGGATAACCTTTCTTCAACGGATTAGAGACTATCGATGATGATAGACTTTGAGTCTTGAGTCTCGGCTGTCCAGAGGTCTTCAGACTTTAAATACAGTAGCCCGCAAGCCTTCGACTAGACGATGGAAATGTTTTGTCAACTTCAAAACACTTCAAGAAGATTTCTCCAACAATCTCCCCCTTTTTTATGGTGACAAAACTTTCCGCAGATTTGGATAACTTTGACCCGCAAAACATTTCTCAAACACATATGCATATCTTATAGAGATAAATGGCTAAAAGAATAACACTAGAATCTGCAACCACAGAAAATAGGTTAGTCTAGTATATGATAAAGCCATCCATAAGATATCAATACTAGTTAATAGAAGCAAAGTCAAGTCCAAGTCTAGTTCAGTTCTCATCCAGACACAAAACAAAGTCAAACAGAGTTCAAACAACAAAACAATCCAACAAACAGTTAAAAGTTTAATGATTGAAAGTTTGTTCAAATCTTGCATCTCTCCCCTTTTTGTCATCATTAAAAAGGATGAGATGAAGTCAAGATTGCTTGGGAACGCGGACAAGCTGGAAATCTTCCATAGACTGAACGATGCCTTCCAGCCTTTTAAAGTCTTCCTTTAGTTGTGCAATCTCCTCACTCTTGGCATTGGCCTGATTCTGAACAGAGAGGGCTTGCATCTTATCATTCAATGAACAGGAAGAAGCTTGACCTTCATTCTTCAAGCTTTGAACTTCGCATCCCAAGGCATAAATTTGACCTCGCATCTCCAAGAGAATATCCATGATTCTGCGAAAATCTGCTCCTTTATTAGTCTGAGTACTTGCTTCGGCTCGATTTGATGGAGTAAATGTAGACGATGGTAGATCAGCATAATCTCGCAGGTTTGGCGATGAAACTTCATGACCTTCTTCTGGAAATTGAGAGGCATAAACATCCTCTGGGTCTGCAGGTGAGCGACTGACTCCTTCACTTGCATCAGATATGAAGACTTCACTCCTTTCTCCCGATCTCCCCCTCGTTTCCATGCCTACATGTGGAGAAGAGTGTTCCTCAAGTTCTCCTTCTTCTCTTCTTTCTTCTTCAGGTCTTTCCTCCTCTCGCTTCTTTTTCAGCTTCTCTTTCTTCTTCTTCCTTCTCCTCTCGCTTCTTTCGTCATTTGTTCCGATTCTTTCGTGGAACAGACGACTTAAATTCTTCAAAGCCATTGCAGAGATGGTGATGTCTTCCTCATCATCTTCATCCTCAACGAGGAGAGCTCTTCTTCAGGTCTTTCCTCCTCTGCTTCTTTTTTAGCTTCTCTTTCTTCTTCTTCCTTCTCCTCTGCTTCTTTCGTCATTTGTTCCTATTCTTTTTGTGGAACAGGACGACTTAAATTCTTCAAAGCCATTGCAGAGATGGTGATGTCTTCCTCATCATCTTCATCCTCAACGAGGAGAGCTCTTCTTCTCTTGGATGGAGCAACCATGGGCTCCTTCCCTTTTTTTTAGCTATAGAAGAGATTTGATGAGATTTGGCAGAGTCTTCTCCTTGAATTTCTCCAATTCCTTACTCAGTTCCTTTAGACGCATTTTGGTCACCATTTTCAGTCCTACCACCATATGATCGCATGGTCGAACACAAAAGATTTGTGAAGGCTGAATATTCAGTTGTCTGAATAACTTCGTAACAAGGCTTGGGTATGGGAGTTGACCTCTGTCCTTCATCATTGCTCTATACATGTGAAACATAACAGTGTGAGGGAGAGAAAACATTTTCCCAAAGAGAATGGCATACATCAGCTTGGCCTCTGAACTTGAAACATCAGTCTTGGAAGTTGATTTCGGTCGGAGGCAATTAATCACAATCTTGTGAAGCAAGATGTTGAATGCACCCATCCTTAAGTAGGTGATCTTTTCATCTGTTCTCCCGTCCTTCACCGGTTCAAGTGTGGCCCGAGCAATGGAAACTTTGATTGGTTGATATCTTCCTCTTTCAACTTCTAACACATCTGCCAGCATATTCATATCCACAACATAGTATTGGTCTTTAACGCTGAAAGAGAATCTATTCGCATCCAAAAGCTAAGATTTGAATAGAAATATGTAGTTAATTTAGCATAGGCCTCAGTAGTGTCGAGCGTAACTTTTCAAGTTGAAGATAACTGAACTTTTCCCTCAAGTTCACGTTCACAGCATCCAGAAAATCAAAATCCACACTCCTAGGGTTTATTACCCCATGCTTCAGCAATTTCGAGTACAGATCCTTTTGCTCCTTCGATCTGAACAAATCTCCCATTTTTCCTTGATTTTCAACCGCAACACCCATTTTCGGTTGAAATTGACTGTATAATTTGTCATCATCATTCCCATCTACAGGATTCGGCCCCCAGTCACGAGGATCACTTGGGATATTTGCAAGGGTTTCCTCAGCCACCCCTTTACGAGCAATTCCCAAACTTTCCATTTTTCGCAGAAAGATATATTCGTTCCCATGTCCTTTGTCTTTAAGAAAATCATCAATATAGTTCAAAGGAGTATGAATTCCTTTTAAAGCACGATATAGCTGGTAAATATAAGCGGGCTTTTGAACTCTTACAGGGTCTGCATCCTCGATGATTTCTTCCTATTGTTGATGATCAACGCCTTGAGGACTAGATGGAGGAGAATGACGCTGCCGAGAATGTTGTGGGCTCGCTTATTGTTCGGGAGTCACTTCTTCTTCGCAAGATCGAAGTGCGTAGGCCTCTCACTCATTCGCCGTGGTCCCCCGCTTGCGATTCTTGAAGACTTTCTTGAAGATGACATCTTTCTCAGTTTTGGAAGTTTCCTTGCTTGACTTTCCCAAGAAAGATGACAACTTTTTGAAGATTAAACAAAGAAGACAAACGGGAATGGAGGATCGATGCTTTCTAGGGTTTTGAGAGTAAAGTGAAGAGGAATTGACAAAGGCACGATCGGTTAAAAAGAGGGATAAACGAATCATCACAAAGGAAATAAAAAAAAAATGCCTTTTCAAAATAACTGTCTTTTTCCGTAAAAATAGCTATTTCAAAAGTAACTTCCTTTTTGAAAATGAAACGATGCAGTAATTACGCCAATTAAATATAGCAACACTTTAAACACAGTCTGACGATTGTACCTTTTCAAGATGAGATTCAAGAGAGAAAGACTTACAGTCTGACGGTCGTACAAGACTATCTTAAAGATAAAGTCTTGTAAGTCCGAGTCTGAAAGTCTTTAGACTTTGATATCCTCATACCTCAAAATGTTGAGTCCGGAACGGATAGATTCAAATTGATTTTTCTCCAAAGGCTTTGTGAATATATCCGCTAGTTGGTTCTTTGAGTCAACAAATTGAATTGAAACATCTCCATTTTGAACATGGTCTCTAATAAAGTGATGTCGAATCTCTATATGCTTTGCTCTTGAGTGGAGAATTGGATTTTTGGTGAGGTTGATAGCGCTGGTGTTGTCGCAATTAATCTCCGTGCATGAGTCTTCAATTTCAAAGTCTCTTAGCTGTTGTTGTATCCATAGAATTTGCGAGCAGCAACTTCCAAGGGCTACATACTATGCTTCGTTGTTGAAAGAGACACAAGTGCTTTGTTTCCTTGAAAACCAAGACACTGCCCCGCTTCCAAGCAACCGGCAAGTTCCCGAAGTGCTCTTTTTATCAACTCGCAACCGGCCAGATCTGCGCGTCTGAATATCCAGAAGATTAAAGTCTCCCTTCTTAGGATACCAAAGACCGATGCTTGATGATGAAGCAACGTATTTAATGATGCGTTTCGCAGCATTGAGATGGGATTCTCTAGGATCTGATTGAAACCTAGCACAAATGCAAACACTCAACAAAATGTCAGGTCTAGAAGCAGTAAGATAAAGAAGTGAACCAATGATGCTCATGTACAGCTTTTGATCAACTTTCTTCCCTTCTTCATCTTTGTCTATCTTTAAAGAACTTGACATTGGTATGTCGGTCTTTTTTGCACTTTTCCAGTCCAAACCTTTTGACAAGATCATTAACATATTTTTCTTGATAAATAAAAGTCCTTCCTTCAATTGTTTTACTTGAAGACCAAGAAAGAATGTTAACTCTCCCATCATACTCATTTCAAACTCATCCCGCATAGACTTAGAAAATTTCTTGCACAGATTTTCATTAGAGGATCCAAAAATAATGTCATCCACATATATTTGAACAAGTAAGAAACTTTTGTTTTCTTTTTTGATAAATAAAGTCGTATCTACTTTACCTTTGACAAAACCATTTTGTATTAAGAACTTACTTAATCTGTCGTACCAAGACCGAGATGCTTGCTTTAAACCATACAAAGCCTTTTTCGCCCCAAGACCGAGTCCGGCTTCTTTGGGTCTTCAAACCCTGGTGGTTGTTCCAAATAAACTTCCTCATGGATAAATCCATTTAGGAAGGCGCTTTTGACGTCCATTTGGAATAACCTGAAATTCTTATAACAAGCAAACGCAAGTAATAGTCGAATAGCTTCTAACCTTGCTACTGGAGTGTAAGTCTCATCATAGTCTATTCCTTCTTCTTGCATATATCCCTTGGCTACGAGTCTTGCTTTGTTTCGTACGACTTTTCCTTTCTCATTCATCTTGTTTCTGAACACCCATTTAGCTCCAATAACAGTTTTACCTTTTGGTTTGGATGTCAATTCCCAGACATCATTAATGTTGAACTGCTCGAGCTCTTCTTGCATAGCTTCAATCCAGCTTTCATCAGATAAAGCTTCTTCTATGCTCTTTGGTTCAATTTCATAAACGAGAGCCACAAAGACTAGACTCTTTCGCCTTTTGGATCTAGTGCGAATTCCTTCATTAATTTCGCCGATAATAAGATCTTTGGGATGACTGGACTTATGCTTCCAGTTACTTGTTGATTTGTCTGGTTGATGATCTCTCTCTTTGTTTGGATCTTCACGAACAACCTGATGCTGGTTTTCCAGAGTCTGAGATGCTTCTTGAGTTGTAAGCTTTGGAAGGTCTGGAGCAGGTTCAGACTCTTCTTGATGAGTCTGACTTGATTCATCTTGCGTTGAGTCTTGAAATCTGACATTCATTGACTCCTCCACAGACTGGCTATTCTTGTTATAGACTCTGAAGGCTTTGCTTGATGTAGAATATCCAAGGAAGATACATTCATTTGATCTTTCTTCAAACTTACCAACTCGATCTTTTGCATTTTTCAATATAAAACATTTGCAACCGTATACGTGAAAGTATGAAACAATAGGCTTCTTATCTTTGAATAACTCATAAGGGGTTTTCTCTGGAATAGGTCTTAAGAAGACTCTATTGATGATATAGCATGCTGTTGAAACAGCTTCAGCCCAAAATCGTGAAGAGATCTTACTTTCAATTAAAAGAGTTCTAGCCATCTCTTGAAGAGATCTATTCTTTCTTTCCACAACTCCATTTTGTTGAGGAGTATATGGAGAGGAGAACACATGCTTAAAGCTAAATTCATCACAAAATTTTGTAAAATCTTGATTTTCAAATTCACCTCCATGATCTGTTCTTATACTTGAGATAACACATCCTTTTTCATTTTGAACCTTTTTAGCAAATTTTTCAAAATACGAGAAGGTTTCGGACTTACTTGCAAGGAAATATACCCAAGTAAAACGGGAGTAATCGTCCACAATTACTAGGCAATATTTCTTACCTCCAATACTCGTGTTATGGTTGGTCCGAAGAGATCCATATGCAGCAACTGTAGTACATGATTAGTAAAGACATGATTTATTGGCTTAAATGAATTTCTTACCTGCTTTCCCTTAATACATTGAGTGCATGGATCAGTCTTTTGATAAGGTAATTTGGGTAGTCCTCGAACAAGCTGCTTTGATGAAATTTTGGCTAATTGCTTCATGTTGACATGACCAAGTTTTATGTGCCATAAGCTTGCTTCGTCTTGAATTGAGATAAAACATTGCGATTCATTTGGTTTCACATCCAAAAGATAGATGTTTCCATGTCTTCGACCCATGAAAGACTCGAGTAGAGTCTTTACCGATTCCAGAACATATTCCTTCTTGAAAGAAGATCTTGAAACCAGTATCACACAATTGACTAATGCCGAGAAGATTGTAATTGAGTCCTTCCACTAAGGAAACATTACTTATTGTGAGATTTCCAATTTTCACAGTTCCAAATCCCACAATACTTCATTTGTTGTTTCCTCCAAATGAAACTTTTCCACCATTTACTTGAGCAAGCTTTATAAAACAATTTGAGTCTCCTGTCATGTGTCTTGAGCATCCGCTATCAAGATACCACTTTACCTTTTTCTTGACGGTGACCTGCATTTAAAATAAAGTCTCAAGCTTTCTTTGGTACCCAAACTTTCTTGGGTCATTTGGTGTTAGTAACATAAGCAGTATTAGCCCATATTTTCTTAACAGGTTTCCAAACCTTAGGACACTCTTTTTCAAAGTGATCCGGACTGTTGCATTTTGAACATCTGAGAGCATTTCTACCTACAGATTTTACAAAAACTTTCTTAAAAATGATTTTTGTAAGTCTCTCTTGAGAGTCTTTTCTTAATTCTTTATTTTACTTTAGGAAAATCAATCAAGGGAATTGTTTCTGCTGTCATACCTAGACCGGACTTATTGAAGTAAGGTCTTTGAGCTGAAAGAATTTTTCAAGTTTTTCAGACCCTATTGAAAATTTCTTTGAAATATTTGATAAGTCTGTTTTTAAAAGAGCATTTTCTTTTAAAAGATTATCTTCATTTTCTTTAAGAGTGAAAAACAGTCAAGTCTAGACTTTTAACTCTTTCTACTAAAACATTTTCCTTTTGTTTTAGAGCTGAGTTTTCCTTTTTCAGTTCGGAAATTCTTTTGAGAGAAGTCTTAAGACTAAAACACAGTTCATCAATGTATTTAGAAACTTTGACAGGAATTTTAAAATTACTTGTCTCAAATTCAATGTCTGAGTCTAATCTAGAGTCTGAGTCTGATTGTGCCATCAGACATAGATTGGCATATTCATTATCACTTTCTTCACACTCTGTATCACTTCAGGTTTCGGCTTTGAGAGCTTTTCAAAAAATTTCAGCTTTTCCTCTCTTCTTCTTCAGAAGAGGACAGTTGGGTCTGATGTGTCCCTTTTTCTTACATTCAAAGCAAACTACATCTTTGCTTGATTCCTCATCATCAACAGACTTGGTCTACTGTCTTTGAAAGCTTTGTTTCTTTGAGTTGAACCTTCTTCCTTTTCTATTCAGTTTTCTGAATCTTCTTATCATGAGAGCAAGCTCCTCATCGTCCATATCATCTTCAGAATCTGTATCATCATAATCATCATTTGATTTTAATGCAATGGATTTCTTACCTTTTGGATCTTCATCTTCATTGATCCGTTCCACTTCATAAGACTCAAGAGTTCCAATCAGCTCGTCGACGTATAGTGACATAATTCTTTTACGTCTCTCTTATCGAAGTCTTTATGTGATTCCAATCCTTAGAGAGTCCACACAAAGTAGCTTGTTTACCTTCATGGGATCAGAAATTGGTTGACCTTGATTTTCAAGACCATTCACAATATCTGTAAAAAACGACTAAACATGTCGCTTATAGATTCTCCTGGTTTCATTCTCGAAGGCTTCGTATTGACCGAGAAGAATGTTGATTCTTGTTTCCTTCACTGATCTATTCCTTCATAGGTGATATGCAATCTGTCCCAACCTTCTTTTGCTGTAACACAAGAAGATATTCTATTATATTCAGTTGGTGACAAAGCACAATATAAGGAGTAAATTGCTTTTGCATCGAGTGCTGTCTCTTGATTATCTCTTCCTGAGTCATTCCGCTGGTCTCATCAGTTTCTTTCCCTCTTTCGTAGACTCGATGCAAAGGGTAGGAGTAATTCATTTTTCTACAACGTCCCATTCCAGGAGGATCCTTTGATCGTAGGAAAGCTTTCATCTTGTTCTTCCAGATGTTGTAATCCTTTCCATCAAAGTAGGGTGGTCTGGTATTGATTTGCCCTTCCATCAGCCCCCGGTGCTAGCATACTAGCCATGGATCTTTTACTACGAAGTAAAACACTTCAAATAAAGTAAGTACACATGTGCTCGATACCAATTGATATTGCTAGTATGAGTACCTAGAGGGGGTGAATATGTATATAAAAGATTTTTCTTCAATAATTGCACAATACTAGACAGTTGATGGATTTGAGACAAACGATAATCAAAGTAAGACCGAGAGAAGAGAAAATTGAACATGCGGTTTATAGTGGTTCGCTTATATCAAGCCTACGTCCACTCTTCTTCACTGACAGCCTATTGGCTGGATTCCACTATGAACAAAAGAGAAGTTACAGCACAGCTTTGCCTTGATTCCACAGTGTAGATGTTCTACCACACCTCCTCAAGATTTCTCACAAATATAGACTCTCTTTTGTATACAAGTATTCGCTCAAAGGAATTGTCTAAACAAAAAGGAGCTTTAGACTTTGGAATTCTTCTATCGCGCACACCTTGAACAACTAAGACCGTCTTCCTTATATACTCCTTTATGCCATCATACCCGTTGGCACTTACCAAAGGAATTCCTCCAATCTACCCGTTGGACGGAATCAATTAGGAAGATTGTTCAAGCTATTAAAGGAACGTGTTGATAGCCCATCAATCATGTTCACCCATACAATCAAGATCTCGGTTTCCATAAGTAAAACCTTCCAATAATATTTAGACAATCACCGGATCTTCAATTATCGAGTCAATCTTCAATCAATCAAAGGACTCCATTATGTCTTTTCCAGCCACGAGATCTTCTCCAGTTGATAAGGTTAAATCCTTAACGAAACACCCAGTTCTGGATAACATTTCTTCAACGGATTAGAGACTGTCGATGAGGATAGACTTTGAGTCTTGAGTCTGGCTGTCCGGAGGTCTTCAGACTTTAAATAGCAGAGTCTGCAAGCTTTCAGACTAGACTGATAGAAACGTTTTGTCAACTTCAAAACACTTCAAGAAGATTTCTCCAACATTTGCTACTCGAAAGGTCAATTAATGTCGCCCAAAAATAGGAAAGAAAAAAAGAACAATAGAACTAGAACCGAGACAGAGCAGCGAATGGGCTCTTTCTTCTCTCATCGTTTCTGTCTGGTGGCGGAAGATAGTTTTCTTATCGGCAGTGGGGACTCATTGATTTCAATGAGGCGGCACGTTCTTATTGAGTATCGAGTAGGATGTTTTTGTTAAATTGCGAGGACAGCATTATTGGCTCCACTTATAAAAGGAATTGAGCTTTTTCCTTCGCCCTATGCAGCTCAAATAGGAGTAGAGAGAGAGAGAGAGAGAGAGAGAGAGAGAGAGAGAGAGAGAGAGAGAGAGAGAAGGATGTAGGCTTTAAGCTCTACTGTGTTGTTCAGCAGAGACTTAACCGAGCAGCCGGTGCATGGTCTCTACTCATTGATCTCCAACCATATCAATGTAGGGCATGCTTGGTGGCTTGATAGATGATGATTCCATCTGGCTTTGGCAGGTACTGTTTGAAGAGCATTCGGGGAGTGAGAAAGGTGATCTTGAACCGACCTTCCAAGTTGAACACCCCCACTTTCGAAATGGTGCGTCCCTTTCTATTTTTCTTTACTCATTCATGTGTCTCCATTATTAATGTTGGCGGTTGTCTCCTCCGAGCACGCAGGTCTCTCAAATGTTTAGGAAGTTGCAAATGTACGAGGACGATCACACCGTGAACCTTGTAATCTTGAAGGTAATTAGATTTTGTATTTGTGCGTGTCCTTTCATTTCATTGAGTATGAAATTTTGTAGGACCACTGTCAACTGTTCTAAAAGTTTTAAGTTGTAAGAAGACAATGTGGTTTAATATTTACATATTCCAACCCTGAGTAGCTATGGCATATTTATGTAAATTACACAAATTCATGTTCACTTTGCTCTTCTTCTTTTTTTTCATCTCAAGTATTAAACTTTGTTCGTTTTGACTAATTTTCATCACCAGCATGGAAGTTAAAAGGCACGCAACTAAAAACAATGGTAAATCACGAAGTAAACCTAGCATATCGGTAAGAATAAACAATTGTGTGTGTTTGGAGCACAAGCATGCACAATGTCATATGGATGATTCGTACAACATCAAACAAACATTTGTGCACTTAATGACTACTTTTAGGCTTCATTTGTTTCACGGAAACTAACTTATAGGAAAACAATTTCCAAATTTTATGATGTTCAATTCATTAAAAATGAATTAGTTGGGGAAAATACTTTCCATGAAGGGAAAAAAGTCTTCTAATTAGGGGAAAATATTTTCCACTTTTAAGAAAAAGAAAAAAAAAATTCCTCACTTACTTTCTTTTATCTCGCACCCATATCAAATCTTTCCTTTTCTTTTAATCTTTTTTTTCATTTTTTTAAAAAATCAAATTTTTAATTATTTTCCTTTTCCATTTCCTTTTTCTTTCCTTTTTTTTTTTTTTTGGTAAACTTTGTCTTGGTTGGTTACCGGGCACAACGTCTATTCGACGACTAGCCATAGGCAAGTCTTGAGCTCATCGGCCTTGGGCAAGCTCAAGGCTCAAGCTAGGTGAGTGGCAAGCTTGAGTCCTAGTTTGTTGCTCGCCTGATCAGTGACGAGCTTGAACCCTAGATTGTTGCTCGCCCAATCGATAGCAAGCTAGGGCTCTAGGCTTGCCACTCACCAGGCTTGTTGATCTAGTGAGCAACTAGCTCGAGGGCTTGGCATGTCCGCTTGCCTAGCTTGTCGATCTCGACGAGTAGTGAGCTTAGGCCTCGCCGGATCGGTGAGCGCGAGCCTCTGGCTCGCTGATCTGGCGAGCAACTCGCTCGAGCTCGCTTGTCAGCGATCAACTAAGGAAGAAGAAGACAAAAACAAAGAAAAGAAAAATATAAATTAAAAAATAAAATAAAATAAAATCGGTTTTTTAAATAAAAAATATTGAAAAAGAGTGTACGAAAGAAAATTTTTCCTTATTGAATATCATAAAATATTTTTCCTTTCTTTTCAGGTTTTGGCTGAACACTAAAAAATAATTATATTTTCCTGGAATATGGCTTCTTGGTAAATATTTTCTAGAAACGTCACATTTTCCGCGAAAGGAACAGAGTCTTAGTTAGAAAAACACTAACTATAAAGTAGAGATGAAAAAAAATAAAAATACATGAAGTAACGAGAGTAATCAAGATCATGTTATTTATTGAAAATTCTCCATCACTTGATAATGAGGTTCATATACTTCTTATATACATGTGATCTTCATTTATCTAATAGTTTAAGTTTTTGGACTGAAATTTCTGAAATTGTATTAGAGCTGGGTTTCACCACTTTCGCGTGTCCATCCAATCTTATTAGTTAGATTCCACGTGTCACTCCTAATCTGAATTTTTTTTTTTTTGTGGTCATATTAATTCAATGTTGTAAATTAAGTCGGATTGCCATCGATCGCAATGGAATTTTAACTATTAGAATTGCTCAATATGCGGAACGTAAATACCACAGTAGGTGAGAGAAAAGAAGTGCAACACACCGGCAATTTTTTAGGTGGAAAATCCAAGATGGGAAAAACCATGGGAAGCTAATCCAGGAACTCTCCACTATAATCAAATTATTACAATTAACACTCTAACGGTGTTTCTCTCACAAGCTTTCTAAAATAACACCTTCTCTTGAAAAATTCGCAAGAACTCTCGTATTTACTCACGTTGTTGAAGACTTTTGTCATCTCTCTAGAGTATTTTCTAGTGCTGTTTAAATCTCCATCAAATCCTTTTATTTATAGTGGTAGACCTCCACCCAAATTAGGAATCTTGCTTGATTGATAATCACCTCCCAATTAGAAACTTGCATGATTTATTGAATTCCTCTAATTTTGGTAGTCACTAGAATTATATCATGGTATTCTTCCTATAAGACTAATTCTTATTTAGATTTCTTCCTTTTTAGCGTCCTACCATATAAGACTCCCTTCCTATTATGTAAGCTTGATAAGTAATCTTCAGAATATTCCAAATCGACTCTCGAGCATGTTTGGCTACTCCCAACATCCGGCTTAAAGGTGTATTGAAATATCCCACATCGCTTGACAATGGGGTTTATATGCTTTTTATATAAATATGATCTACCCCCACCTCATAATCTAAACGTTTGGGTTTGACTTTATAATATTATTAATACTTTTTAGCAAAGGAATATGATGCACAAATGTAAATCATCATCGAAAATAACAAATGAACTTAAGTAATTGATTTGGTAACAAGAAAACGCATGCAAACAACTGGAGTTCCTTATATATCCGATTTAATCAATCTTCACATCCGGTCTGTCTACAAGCAAGATTTAACTAATTCATGAGTAGATTAATCAAATATTTAGATGACTGCCACTTCAGTTTAGCTAAATACACACAATTAGTAAAGACGGCATCAAACATTTGTAATGGTGGAAATAGGAGCAAACATCACTTGTATAACAAAGCATTTATGAGTGATTTTTGAAAAGGAGAAAAAAATGATTATAAAAAACATGTGCGTGCCTTTTGTGATAAACAATGAGTTGGACACACATTGTTTTGATGTAAGTCCGTAAAGACATGTTATTTCACGTATGTATGAAGTGTATGAGGGATACGAGCAAGGTTGTGTTGTTTCGCTGAACTGATGTGTGCACATGAAGAGAAGCCTTGTATTGTGATATCAAATGATGCAATTTTTGGTAATTTAAAGGTTGTAAATTGCGGAGGGCATAATTGGAAGAGGAAAAGTTCAGACACATCCTCTAGAGTTTCACGTTTTAATAAACTGACTGGATTTAGGTTTCGATTAGATTAATTGGGTACATAAGTGTTGATTGTACATTGATAATATATTTTCTGGTATATGCGTTGGCTGATTCTTGTGACTTATGTAATTCTTCACCTCTTGCTCAAATATTCATCAGGGAAATGGGAGATCATTTTGTGCGGGTGGTGATGTTGTGGGAATTATGTGCTCCATATTAACAGGTGATTAAATTTGAATCTGCTCTCTTTTAATCGTGTTTCATATAACTCTAACCTGTGAAAAATGCAAGAGAAATAAGACTACCCTAGTTAATGGCATGCAGTAATCTTGGCCAGAAACTAATCATAAACTGATGGGATAAAATTTTGGGAGATCAATGAATCATATAAGAGTTAAAAGAAAATTCTAATGTTCATAAGAAAGACAAATAAAATTTGATAAACGATAACAAAAATTGATAAATTAAGGAAAAAGAACCAAATGGATATTGGTAAGTAACGTGAATGAGAGTTCGTAATCAAAATAGTTCGTAAGTCACTCATATAAAAATTGGTAATTTCATAGAGAGTTAGTAAATTTAAGGCATTGATAAGGAAACAAATAGGTGTGGTAAAAGATAGGAAAACAATTAGTGAAATGGAGCAGAGATGGTGATTTCATAAAAGCATTGTTGAGTTAATCATCAAATTGTTGGAATATCAGTTTACCGATGATATATTTCTACCGACAGTTTTTGACACTTACAACTCACTGAAAAATTATCTGGCACGAAAAAATTCAATTTGTCTTATGGAACAATTAGATTATCCTATGAATATGCATACATATAATATCTATAAATACACACACACGCACACACACACACGTATATATAGATATTTAAGAGTCATGGGTAGACATTCTAATTAATGAATGTTTTGGGCTAAGTTTGACAGTTCCCACCTATTTTATCAAGATTAGAAATGCCTTCCATAAGCAAAGAAAACTCATTAATATACATTTTAATCTTATTATACAAATAATCTCTGATATTACTCGAACCCTCTAGGACATTGGAGCTTTGGAGCAAGCTACTACAAGAAATTGCTCATCCTGGATCACTTGATAGCTACCTATAAAAAGCCTCTGGTGAGATTGGAGGCTTTTCTTCTTATACAGCACTTTCGTGGCTGATGAACCAAAGCAACTGAACGTTTTTCTGTCTATATGCATCATGCCGAAGGTATGCCTCATCAATGGCATTGTAATGGGTTTTGGTGCTGGAATCTCCATGCACGGGAGCTTTAGAGTTGTCACGGAGAAGACGGTAAATAGTCCTTGTATATAACCTCGTTCAGTATTAAAAACTGGACTTAATGCTCCTGAATGATGATCGCATATGAGCTTTGTTCATCCTGATGTGTCTTATGAGACATCTGATACAAACTTTCTGGTCAGTACAGAAGATGAATCTTCTGAAGAGTGTTTCGATTCATGCTGTCGCAGGTATTTGCAATGCCTGAAGCAACACTTGGACATTTTCCGGATATGGGTGCATCTCATTTCCTATCCAAGCTTCCTGGTTACTTCGGTAATTTTCAACACCTCTTTCTTTTCCGTTCTTGAATTTCCCATGACACAGAACATATTTTGTCCTTTGTAGAAGGGAGTTGAAGAGGGAGAGAATTACATTGTATCAATCTTTTCACTTGTCGTCTTTGTGTTTGTGCCCCATCGACAAAATTTTAATTGCCAGTCAGTGTGTATAGTAAATCAATCTTACATATAGAGTATATTTTTCCATAATTTAGATTTTATAAGCGGTGTTATGTCAAGCAGGTGAATATCTAGGACTAACTGGAGCACGGCTAGATGGAGCAATGATGCTTGCATGTGGTCTTGCAACTCATTTTGTCTTTTCAAAGGTAACTAGTTAGTAACCATTCCATAAATCGAAATTTAAAAAAGTAAGTTTACTTTTTACTATGATTTCATTTTGTATTCTATATATAAGGCTCATTCCCTATATTCTCCATAGGATCTTCCTCTTTTAGAACATGCTCTCTCTTCAGTTGATCCATCAAATGCATCAGAAATTTCATTTGTCATCAACAAATTTGCCCAAAAGTCCAATACGAAAGGGGAAGAGCTCCACAAAAGGTTACTAATATTCTGCTCTAGCATGTCACTTTCTTCCTATCGAATATAATCTCTTCATCACAGCTAGTCAAGAAAATTCCAACCAGTCTTCATTGTTGGAATAGATTGAAGAGTATAAACAAATGTTTCTCAAGACAAACTGTGGAGGAAATATTACATTCTATTGTAAGTATTTGTCGGTACGCTTTTTCCTTTTACCCGTTCTTTTTTAGCTACAAAGCAGCGACCGCGATAGTTTGCACAACTGAGATAACTATATGGTGCAGGAAAAGGAGTTGCTAGACAACTTGGCAGAGAATTGGATCGCCGTTGCAGTGAAGGGTATGAAGTCTGCTAGTCCGACCAGCCTAAAGGTTTTTCTAAGATCGGTAATATGCAAAACCGAAAGTATAATATCCAGCTTAGCGAAACATTTTACAAGTTAAACAGTATTAAATGATAGCGAAATTCAACAGATACCTTCCTATTTTCAAATTCTACTCTTATAGCCTCGAAAGTATTCTGCAATTTGTGTTGGAATAGAATTGCGTACATGGCATTTTTCAATTATTTATGTTAGCATGGCTTATTCCCTTCAACAACTAAAACAAATCATCGATTTTGACAATTAGATAAGAGAAGGACGTGGTCAGAGGATTGAACAATGTCTAGCTCGTGAGTACATCATCTTTTGCAACATCGTGCGAAGGAAGATCACCAATGACTTCTACGAGGTACTTCCAACATGAGTAATGATAGGGGATGCGATAAAGTCATCTTTCTATCGAATTTCATTTACAAAGTGATGTCATGAAATCTAAATGGATATTTAAATATGTTGGACACATTCAATACCCAGTCACAAGCTTTAAATGGATATTTATCACATGGCTTTTGTAAGCAATTTTCTATTAACTGAGAATTTGTTGCATGCACTATAGACCACATAGATCAATACCGACTCAGCTGTCGATTGCATGGGTCCAACTGTGGGGCCCACATAATCAACGGCGAAGATGATCAATATCTTTGTAACCGAGTATTCATCAAGCGGATTTGTCATTTTTCATGTATACTATCCTCTACATCAGTTTGTGTGATGCATTGGTGAATCTGTTTTGGCGCAGGGCTCAAGGGCGACTTTATTTGACAAGGACAAAAGCCCAAGGTGCAAACGCATCTACTTTATTTAGAAAGAGCAACAATGTATCATTTTACTTGACGTTGAATATGGTTATGACATACTACTTTAGATATCTTATTTTGTTTCATTCCCAAACCTTTCGATTGGTAATTGACCTTATCCGTCATTAGTTGTATATTGGCTAAGCGAAGACGGACCAAATCATTAGTTTCTCTTAACTAATTTATGGGTGGGAAAAGGACATATGTTGCACTGACGAACTATAGTCTCTTGCACATTATTCTAGTAGTAAAAATTCATATACTTAACGTCAATGAGTTCAAGAGGAAATCTTTAAAGCCTCGCAGAGATTTGACATCCTATAATGGTCGGTAAAGTATAGTGTAAATTAGAATTATGTTAAGTAATAAATACGTTGTTGGTTTATTTCTTGACAGTTTTCACCTTTTGGAACAAACGGCTTATCCTGAGGCTAATTTTAATTTGATGAACACAGTGGGAGCCCCCAAAGTTGGAGTCAGTCGGATCAGAGACGGTGGATATGCTATTCAAACCATTAGAGGATGAAGACGATTGGAATTGTCTACAGCTTCCTGCACGGTCCTCCAACTCAGTTGACCACGCGAGATCGAAGCTCTGAACAAATCCATATGAAATGTTTAAATAAGATGCAATTAAACTGTCATCTATGTTTCTTTTTATTTATCCATGTATGTACGGGGCCACTTGTTTGAAACGTCAATAAGAACGTGATACACTATTAAATAAGTTAATTTCAGTGCTCTTAAGTCCTAATATTTCTCTTGAAGTGCGCTAAGTACATGCTATATACAAGAATTTGTAACGACTTTCGTAAGTTGTTAACATCAGCACATGGCGTTAACTGTTAGCTACGCCTTAATGAATTTTTATTCAATCATAGCAAACTATGCCTCCCAAATGACAAATTAATCAGTAAATTTTCTGTCGACGCAAGGCTACTCTACAAAAGCCAAGTACAAGCAATACAAAGGAACATTCGTAGTATAAACTTTAGAGAATTCATCGGTAGCAATTTTAGAAGGGTTTGGTAGTAAATGTTGCACGGATTCAGTTTCTCCGTATGTGAATTAGTACATGTGACTGAACAATTGATAGCAAGTGTCAAAAGATTGGTAATTTAACAATAGTATGCTGACAATCCAAGTAACTATAATCACCGATGATAATTATCAATTCCTATTGGCATTGATACATACTGCAATGAGTTTGTATCTCCGAAATATGGATTAGTATGTTTTTCGAAGGAAAGTTGTTTAAAAAGTTCAAAATTTATTGCATTTTTTTTCAATTTAGTCATAAACATTTTAATTGTGCTAATTAAGTACTAAAATTTTTCACATTTTGTCAATTGAGTTCATTTTGGATAATTTTTGCCAAAAAACACTGACTTGGATATCGACCGTTCCGCATAACGTGACTAGCATTGATGTGGACAATTATTAATAATATTTTTAATTCTTTTGAATTTATTTATTTGTTTTTCTTTTCTTGTTCCTCTTTTTCTTTTTTCCCCCTTCCTCCTCTAGTGGGTCCCCAAGTCTTGGCGATGGTCAATCAGACCAAAGGTGAGGGCCAGCGAGTCTGAGCCTTGTTCAATCACTAGCAAGGTTCGACTTGGCCATCATCTATGAAGCATAGACACGTTGCCCGTGCTTCCGTGTCGTGTCCGATACATGGTCAACTTTTCTCGACACGTTTCGACATGCGTGTCCGGGAGAAAGATTGTTGAAGAAGACGATGGAGGGTGGAGGTGAGGTTGAGGGAGCGGAGGTAAGGCCGCGACGGCAAGGGAGGGCTAGAGGAAAAGCATAAACTGAGGTGATGCTACGATGGAGGGCAGACGACAGCTACAAAGGAGGAAGGGCCGAAGGTGAGGCGGCAAGCAACTGCAATGAGGCGACCGAGAGAGCTGAGAGAATCGTGCGACGAGGAGAAAGAAGAGGCCATCATTAGGGTTTTAGCAAGAAGAGAGGGAGGGTGGTGGGGGACGACGGAAAGAAACCGGGGGTGGGGGGGGTAAATGGAAGGTGCTCTTGGGGGGTGGGGAAGAAACTGAGGGGGCGGGGGAGCTGGTGGTGGCGTGAGGGAAGGGGAGAGGGAGAGAGAGAGAGAGCAGGGGAAGAATAGGGATGGAGGTGATTGATGGGGGCAAGGGAGCAGGTGGTGGCGTGGGGGAAGGGGAGGGGGAGAGAGAGGGAGAGAGAGAGGAGAGAAGGGGAAGAAACCGAGGGGTGGGGAGCAGGGATGGGGTGATTGATGGGGGCAAGGAACAGGTGGTGGCGTGGGGGAAGGGGGGGGAGAGAGAGAGAGTAGGGGAAGAAATCAAGAGGGGGATTTTGGGGGTGGCGTGGGGAATAGGGGGAGAGAGAAATGAGGAAAGAGAAATGAGGAGGGGGTGGTAAAGTTATTTTTGTTCAAAAAAATAAATAAACGAGTTAAAAAGTGATTTTAAAAAATAAAAATATTGAATGTTAAATAATGGTAAATTTTAATTTTATAGAAAATCATAGATTTATTTAAATAAAGTTGATTCTATTCTTTTGTTAGTCATTAATTTCATTAATAATTTTTGTTAAAATTAAAAACATATTCCTAAATATGGGTACGCATTAATTATGAATGTCTTTCAAATTTTCTATGAATAGATTTATTAATATTATTAGCTTAAATTTATTGTAAGTTCTTTTTTATTATTTATTTGTGAATTTGAATCAAATTAATTAAAAATAAAAATATTTATTTTATATATAACGTGTCCCAACGTGTCGGAATTCTCTATTTTTGATAAATGACATGTTGGCATGTCATGTCGTATCGCGTGTCAATGCTACTTAGGCCATCATTGGGCGAGGTCAGCCTTGCCATGGTTGGGTGGAGTGGTCAACGAGGTCCTTTTTGGCCCTCACCGTTGGCTTATCACTGAGGCCCAACAACTTCCTAGAGGAAGAATGGACAGGAAAAAAAAAAAAAAAAAGAAAAAAAAAATTGCGAAAAACATTAAAATCTTATTTAAAATGATTTATATCAACACCAATTATGTGATGTGGGATAGTTAGCTTCCTTGTCAGCAAATTCAGATCAAAATTGGTTGGAGGGGTTCAAATGACAAAACATGAAAATATATAAAACTCAGTTAGCACAATTAAAATGTAAAAGTGCAATAGATTTAGAATTTTTCGGACAAATTTTCTATTTTTTCAATCTATCACTAGTAATAAGTAACTTGAAGACAAACGTAGCCCAAGGTATGCTCCAAAGTCTATTACTATATCAACTTGCCTAAACCCAAAAAGCAGCGCGACTTCCGGAGTCGGTCGCCAACGACCTTCTAGATTTGAGCTGTTTTGAAATTTGAAACCTTTTCATTTCCTTTCAATATGGACATGATAGTCACTAAGCTTTTTATTCGACCCAAGGTACAAAGTGGAAGGACATGAACGGTACAATGATTAGGGCATGAAGAGGTGTTTTTCCTTAAGCACGAGAAAACAAGCCAAAGGCGGGATTGATGGTGGTGAAACCTCCATCCACAGGCGGCATTGATGGTGGTGAAGCCTCCATCCACAGCCAGATTGTGGCCACTGATGCACTTGGATTCATCCCTCCCCAGAAATACAGCAGCCTCCGCTACGTCTTCTTTCTGAAGACTCACACCATCCATGCTAGAATACACTCGAACTCCTGCATTCTCGTCGATTTGGAAGATCTTTTTTGTCAATGGTGTTAGAATGAAATAGGGTGAGAGATAGTTCATGCAAATTCCATATTAACCAAGCTCTGCAGCCACTTTTCTTGTGAGCACCAGGCCGGCATGCTTCGAGCTGGTGTATGCATGGGATGCAACCCCTCCCTCGCTCGAGCAGATGCTTCCGACATTGATGATGCTTCCTCTTCACGACGGGATCATGGCTCGAGCTGCATGCTTGGTCCCTAGGAAGACACCCGTCAGGTTCACGCTAACCACTTTCTCAAAGTCAGCCTTGTCATTGTCGAATATGCTAGCTTCGCTTGAGTCCCCGATTGCAGCATTGTTCACCATTATGTCCAGCTTTCCATGCTTGTCAACTGCAGTGGCGATGGCATTTTCGATGTCAGATTCGCTTGATACATCACAACGTACAAAGGATGCGGTCTCTAGCCCTAGATCCTCACGCACGAACTTGCTTGTGAAGAAAGATGAATGAACAGAGAGGAAGAACAGCGATGAGTCAAGAGTGTTTCTAATCCTCTGTATTCTGTATTCAATGAACAAAATTGAAGAAAATGTTCATCTGAGAGCTCAACACTTCAGTTCCTTTTCTTCCCTTGATTTATACACCATGATCAAAAGCAAAAGGAAGAAGAAGATAGAATTAACAGAATTAACAGATTCTGTTAATCTTGTAAAACCGAATTAACTATTTTTCAGTAATAAAGCACGTGGACACGTGGGGCTCTGAGTTGTGCTTCTGATGGAGGCCAGAGTCGAGCTTCTGACTTCATTGTCTCTGTTCTTCTCAATGACTCCACATGCACGTGTAGTTGTAGCTGTCGACACACTTGTAGCAGCAGCATATTCTTCAGGCTTTGTTTCCTCATCCTTATTCACTTCCACGAACTCTGTTTTCTTTTACTTCTGATCCTTAACACCCAAGTCATCGTGAATGTCAGCTATAATGACTCTAGCCCCATGCTTTGAGAAGAGCCTCGCGACAAATTCTCCTATGCCACCCGCCCCACCTGTGATGACTGCCACCTTTCCCTCAAGTCTTGAAAAAGAAAAAAGAAAAAAGAAAAAAGAATATCATCTCAAACTTCATCTATGTGTCTATATCAATATGTGGATGTCTAAGTTGTGCTGGCAATTCCAAATCGTTTTTTCTGCTGGAAGATCGATCGAGAACAACAGTATAATTATAAAGAAAAAGACCTAAGAAGTCTCTCTAAATGGGGCAAACTAGCCTTCGTCTGATGCTGCCCAAGCAAAATCAACTACTGTTTTGCAGTTTCCATAATGTTGAATCGCGCTTATTAAGGAATAGCGCACGTGAGGGTTCGTGCGGGAAAAGTTGCATACTTTGCTTGAACCTTTACACGAAAAGCAATCGAGGCCTACAATGTGGATACCTTCTCGCGGCTTGGGAGAGAAGTGCTCGTGTTGCCATCGTTTGCTCCGATACAAAATTATTGTGGTGTGAGGAGTGTGTGGGTAATGAGGCTTTGATCACTTGCTCCCAAGATTTTTTATTTTTTATTTCTATTGGATGAACAAATCAAGACTTCTACGAGACCCCAGCTCACTCTTACTTATTTCGATTTTCTTCCCTCTATATCTTGTCTCCGTGGTGAAGCTATCACTCGCTCCTCAGGAGCTTTCTTATAGAGAGCATTCTGATAGATAATCGTCATGTCAAGAAAATCTCATTTTTCTTATTATTTTGTCCTTTTTCTCCTGTGCACAAGAATCCCATTTGCCCAACTTTTTGATTGGAATTGCCTTTACTCAATTCCATCCTTTTTCTTCCTGATGCATTTAATTCCTATCTCCTTCTTTTGATGGATTTAGAACCATAAGTTGTGTGGAAGAAAGCTTACACAATCAGCAAAGCTTGGGAGTTCGATATGGCTGACATCATTTTTAGGACCGATACTAAAAAGATATTGTTCGAGTTTTAATCCTTATATTCATGAGTGTTTTAAAGTTCATTGTTGAATTAATCATTGTTGGAGCTAGCTTGCAACTTCAAAGATTAGAGGCCCTTCGATCAAGACATGTTGGCAGTTATATCTAACTCTGCTACCGAGGACGACTACCAAGAATTTGAAGAGCATAAAAAATGAAGCAACTTAGCAGTTTGCCGCATCCTTTATCTTATCTTAAAAGTTATTGTGTAATTTCTTATTAATTTTTTATTGTATTACAAAAAGAAGGGTCGAATTTGCCATAGAAAAAGCAAGCGAAGAGGAATGAATATCATGAGCTTATACAATTTCGGTGAGTGGGACTTGTGTCCACTCAGAAAGAGGTGACCATGCAAACACCAAAGAAACCAACTGGAATTTACAAGTATTGTTCAATCCCAATCCCCAGTGATACCCAAAGTTGACTTAATGTATCTCTCAGAAAGAATATTGTACTAATAAATTAAATACTCTCAAAAGCACACTTAAGAAGAGGGGAAATTATCAAAAACATAAATTCTAAACCTATCGACAACCAATTAGTTATAAACATTTTAATTTGGTTAATTTAGTGCTTTATCTTTTAGCGATTCGCCAATAAAGTGTTTTTGGCCAATGTTAGCATAAAATCGCTAATATGGATGTTGGCCGTCTTATTTGATTTGACTGGTGCTAGCGTAAACAATTTTTGCATTTTTTTAAAAAAGTTTTCTGAATTTTTTGTACTTTTTTTTCGTTCTTTTCTTTTCTTTTTGTTATTTCCTCTGTTGGAATTTTGGACCGGCAAGGCCCCCATGCCCTCCCCAGTAACCGACCACCAACCGCTCAGGAGGTCTCATTTTCACATGGATATTGTTTAGGCAATGCAATAAATTGGCCCCAAATTGAGAAACCACTGCCAGCTAAATCAAGGGTCCATCTTTTGCTCCCGGTGGTTGCACCATTCCATCTTGATCTCATCGCATGTGATCTATTGACATGACTCGTGACTGGCTAGTTGTCTGTCCATCCTTGAGTTTGCATCAGAGAAATAATAGAAAGACAATCGGAACACCTTAACCTAGAGCTACATAATACTACGGGTCTTGACCGACGCCGATGATTGATGACCTTGCCCCATTTCCATGTTCGATTCTTGTGGTCTTCCATCGAGCTGGTGTTTGGGAAAAAAATGTTATGGTTTTATTTTTTTACCAAGTCTACAAATCAACTAAGCATACTAAATGATATTTGCTTATTGCAACTAGCAATTGAATAGTAAAATAGATAGAACAAGAAAATAAATCGAACACTAAATTTATGTAGTTTGATTCAGTCGGTGTGACCTACATCTATGCTGGAGCATAAAAAAAAAAGCAATACAATGCACATTACAACCATACTCGAGTCACTCAAACACACTCGGTGTCTTTCAATCTTAATTATACTCGATAACTCACATAGTATTGAGCTCTATAATTCTTCACGAAATAATCTCTTAATCTCATAAAAGAATTAAATATAAATTTTATCATAAGATTGTATTTGACTTCAACACCTAAGTTGTTGGTGAGAATGTCCTTTGTCAAGAACTCGCCTCTGCATTCACATCAAGACGGCCACGCTCCCAAGGTTTCCACAACCATGTATTCATATATCATAATTTGAGAAGAAAATTAAATATAAGTCTGACCCTACATGGCAGAGGAATTCAACATAAATAACAAAATTCTTAAATAGTATATGTTGTGACCTTCCCAAAAGTAAATAATCAAATGAAAAGCTAAGGAATTACTGAGTTCAAAGACTTAATATGGACTCTCCCAAGTCCTACCAATGCAATTGGTACTCAAATTAATCATTTTAAGCATGCAATTTCATCCAATTAGGAGTCCCCATTAATCAATTAGAGTCAATTAAAAACCCAAATAAATTATGTGAGAATACTTTTACGAGCTAAAGATTCAATAGGTTTGGAGACTTGATTATGTTAGATTAAGTTAATGCTCTTTCGATATATTTTCTATTTATTTTCAAAAACATTTTGCAAACAATTTCGATTAATTTTTAGCCTAAACCACCAAAATGCAATAATGATCATGCAAGTACACAATCAATAGTGTAACACTCAATAAACCAAAGTGTTAAATAAATTGCCATAATTGGATATCTCAAGCAAGCAAAGCATAACCCTACCAATTAATGTTCAAATTATGATTAATAAAATTCAATGCTTAGCCTAACATGATTTTTAGAGAATTATTCTTTTTGAGTTTGTTAAATGAAAATTAAATTACAAGGCATAGAATGCAACTTTAATTCTAAATTATATTCGCATGATACTAATTTAACATGACATGTGACATGCAATTTCTCTAAATGTCATAATTCTAATGACAAGTAAAAATATTGAAAATTATTTCAATGCAATTTAAACTTAATAACTCTAAATATGTTATCATTAAATGACATGATTTGATGGCAGATTATTGATTAGAGGACAGATGATAAGACATAATATGGCAAGATGACATGACATTCATGACATGTCATATGTGCGTGACTTGACATATCACATGGCATGTGATATGATGTGGCAATGATAATACAACTAATTTTATATGACATGCTATATTTTTATGACTCTTCTAAATGAAGATATGAGACTATCTAAAATAGAAGATCAATTAAATTAGAAAATAATATTGATTAAATCAAGAATCTTTTTGATTGCTCTATTAACTTACATAAACCCAAAAGGTAGTGCAACTTCTAGAGTCAGTCTCCACCCAACTTTTAGATTTGAGCTGTTTTGAAATTTGAAACCTTCGGATTGCCTTTCAATTTCGACATGAGAGTCATTAGACTTTTTATTGGACAAAAGGTACAAAGAGGGAGGACATGAAGGGTACCGTAATTCAGACCAAAAAAAAAAAAAACAAAGAAGGGTACAATAATTAGGCATGAAGCGGTGTTTTCTCAAGCACGAGCAAACAAGCCAAAGGCCGGATTGATGGTGGTGAAACCTCCATCCACTGCCAGATTGTGGCCACTCACGTACTTGGACTCATCGCTCCCCAAATACAGAGCAGCCTCCGCTACGTCTTCCTGCCGTAGAGTCACCCCCATCCATGTTAGAATACACTCGGACTCCCTGCATCCTCGTCGATTTGGAAGATCGCCTTCGTCAATGGCGTTAGAATGAAGTAAGGTGAGAGACAATTTATGCGAACTCCATATCGGCCAAGCTCCACAGCCACATTTCTTGTGAGCCCCAGGACGGCATGCTTCGAGCTGGTGTATGCATGGGATGCAACCCTCCGACACTCGAGCAGACGCTTCCGAGATTGATAATGCTTCCTCTTTGTGACGGATCATGGCTCGAGCGGCATGCTTGGTCCCTAGGAAGACGCCCGTCAGGTTCACGCTAACCACTTTCTCAAAGTCAGCCTTGTCATTGTCCAATATACTGGCTTTGCTTGGGTCCCCGATCGCAGCATTGTTCACCATTATGTCCAGCTTTCCATGCTTGTCAACTGCAGTGGCAATGGCATTTTTGATGTCGGATTCGCTCGATACATCACAATGTACAAAGGATGCGGTCTCTGGCCCTAGATCCTTGCACACAGACTTGCCCAAGTCATCGTGAATGTCGGCTATAATGACTAGCCCCATGCTTTGAGAACAGCCTCGCGGTAGATTCTCCTATGCCACCCGCCCCACCAGTGATCACTGCCACCTTTCCCTCTAGTCTGAAAAGAAAAATAATCATCGCAAACTTCATCTATATGTGCATATGTCAATATGTGGATGTCTAAGTTGTGGAAGCAAAACTCCATATTATTTTCTTTTGGAAGATCGATTGAGAACAACGTTATGATTACAAGGAAACTGAGCTAAGAATTCTCACTTGGGGCAAAATCAAACTACTGTCTTGCAGTTTCCATGATGTTTAGTCATGTTTATTAAGGATTCGTGTGGGAAAAGTTGATTACAAAAAAAATCAGATAAAAAGTTGCGTATTTTGCTGCCCAAGCAAAATCCAATTCATAAAACGTGGATACCTTCTTGCAGCTTGGGAGAGAAGTGCCCCTGTTGCCATAGTTTGCTCCGATACTAAATTGTTGTGGTCTGAGTAGTGTGTGGGTATTCAGGTTTTGATCACTTGCTCACAAGAATTTTCTTTTGGATGAACAAATCAAGACCGCTACACAACCACCAGCTCCCTCTTACTTCGATTTTTTTCCCTGTATCCCTTGTCTCTATTTGTGAAGTTGTGACTCCCTCCTCAGTCCTTAGGAGCTCTCTTATAGAGAGCATTATGATGGATAATCGTCGTGTCACAGAAACTTCATTTTTCTTAGGGTTAATATCCTAAAAAATTATAAACTGATACATTTGTGATAAATTTATCTCAAACTATTTTTTTGACCATGAAAAATCTCAAAGCGGTACACTGCGTGACAAATTTATCCCGACTCGACCATCAAAAACCTTAAACTCAGACATTTATGACAAATTTACCAAAACCAATTTATTCGACCGCAAAAATCCTAAACTAGTAAATTTGTGACAAATATATCATCCGCTAAATTGTATTAATACCACAAAAAAATCATAAAATTGTAAACGGTGACAAACGAAGCGTAAAATCCCAAATTAGTAGGCCAGGTCAATTGTCACGTGTCATTTAACTTAATAATTTTATAGTAAAATTTAATGAAAACTAACAAAGAGTAAATTTATCACAAGTGTCTGGGTTTGGGGTAAATTTGTCAAACGTATATCAGTTGGGATTTTGGTAATCAAAAATAGTTTGAGGTAAATTTGTCATTTGGTGTACCAATTTGGGATTTTTCAAGGTATTAACTATTTTTCTTATTATTTGGTCCTTTTTTTCCCCATATGCACGAGAATCACGTTTTGCCCAATTTTTTTGGCTGGACTTGGCTTGTACTCTGTCCTTTTCTTCTTGATGCATTTGATTCCTTTGTCTCCCTTCTTCTGATGGATTTAGAACCACATGTTGTGTGGATGAAAGCTTTCCCAATTATGGTCGTCGGTGCAATAATATATGCTTGGGAGTCATGTCACGGAAGATGTGCTAAAAATATGAATATGATTAATTATATATGCATTTGATTTTCTATGTCTCCTTCTTTTGATGGATTTAGGGTGGATTTGGTTTAACTTAACACAAGCAATTCATTTTCAGGCAAATTTACCATTCATTTTTGGGATTAATGACTAGTTATTATATTAATTCTACTCCAACTTTATTATTGTCTGGAAAAATGCCTTTCAAGCTTTTTGTTTGGGAAACCCCTGGATTATGCTCATTTGTGAGTTTTTAGTACATTATGCTATGCTCACAAAATGTTGAAGGGCGAAAAATAAATTCGACGAAAGGGCAAGAAAAATGTGTATTTTTGAGATATTCGTATAGTACAAAGGATTGGGATGTTTTTGATTTGGAAACTGAAGAGTTATTGGTATCTCGCAATGTTGAATCTATGAGGAGAATTTCCCATTTGCTCAGCAATCTACACATGAGACTCAAGACTCTTCTCCTCTTTTGACACCAATTCGTGAGCCGGATCCTATTGATGAGGGCGGGAATCAATCTTAGGGGGAGGAAGAAAGGATACCAAGCCAAGTTCCAAAAATAAATGGGTAAACAATGATATAGGATTGTGACAGTACAGTCCAAGTTGACGAGCAACCCAACAAGCAACCCGATGACCAAATTCAAGGCCCAAATCCCCTACACGAAAAGAAAAGCCAGCTAACCCATCTACAAGATTATGTGTGCCATGCGGTCTCCTCAACCCACTTCGTTGATATCTTCAAGTATGATCTATCCAATTGAGAAGTCTATTTCTTATGAACAACTTACTAAGCCTGACATCGCCTTTTAGTTGTTGTGGATTGTGATATTAAACCTAGGAATTACACTGAGGCTATTAAAAATCCTTTGTGAAGAGAAGTGATGGCAATAAAAATTAAAACCCTTGAAATAATAAGACTTAGACTCTAGCAACTTTGCTGGAGGGTAAAAATCCATAGGGTACAAGTGAGTTTACAAAATCAAGCGTCAGTTGTTAGTAGTATTGAGCGATATAAAACTCATTTTGTTGCTGATGGAAAGGAGAAAATTCATAAAAAAAAAATACATAAAAAATATCCCGATCAACACCGATTGTACCACGTAAGATAGTCGGTGCCCACTTCAGTAATTTCCGACCTAAATTAGCTTGATGGACTAAATTGTGAAAGGAGTTAGACTCCAATTGAAAAGATTAAAACCAAATTAATATTGATGTAATAAGTTTAGAATTTTTTTTTTAGTATCTTGCCTCTCTTTCTTAATAATAGGGTATTGCGCATAAACACTCCTTTGGACATATCAAAGCATATAGACGG
>CM024719.1:67011251-67048751 GCA_014182545.1 Eucalyptus globulus
AAGACAACCGTTGCGGGGTGGGAGAATGGCGGGGGTCTGGGTCTTCAAGAACAGGGTGTACCGTTTGGTCGAGAACCCGCAGGCAGACGCGCAGGCGAGGAAGGTGCTGGTGCACTTGCCGAGCGGGGAGGTGATATCTTCCTACTCTTCGCTTGAGCAAATTTTGAGGGGATTGGGATGGGAGAGGTACCACGGCGGCGGAGACGCCGGCCTCACTACGGTTTCCACAAGCACAACTCCAACGACCTCATCTCTATCCCCCGCGACTTTTCCAAGTTCAACTCCGTCCACATGTTCGACATTGTCGTCAAGAACCCCAACATCTTCCACGTCCGGGACCGCTCTTGATCCGTCGCTGCAGTGAGGCCCTATTCATGCGTCTGGCATCTGGGTGCCTGTGCTCTCTCCGAGTTGGTCTCCTGCTTTGATAATCATGTCATAGATGTTTCCCTTTCCACGCTCGTATGTGTTTCTCGTCATATTCTCAGTCTTTCCTTAAGTCCATTTGTGGGTGCTTAGAGTGCAGGGTTTCAGTGAGATTTTTGTTCTCCATCTATTGTCCCTTTGTTACTTCTAATAATATTGTGAGTATAGTGCTATAATATACCCTCTTTTTGTCTCATTCTACATAAAAAGCCTAGCTCACTACACACTTGCATGCAATAAGCTGATGATGTCCTCTTCACGAATCACGAGGTAAGCAAAGAATCCTGAATATTAATCACGGACCTCGGTTGGCTGAGATGTCTCCACGTCCACTCGACGTACCATAGATTAAAAAGTAAGGCCGGGATAATCAATTGTTGTCTTATTGCAGAGATACTGCGATTAATACCAAAAACAAGAAAAACAAGAGAAAAACAACGGAAAGAAGAATGGGACATGCCTGATAGGCAACTCTAGCAGAAGCAAAGATTTATTGGAAAAGTGGGAGTTTGTCTGTTTGTGTGAAAACATCAGCATAGTGAAAACCTTTGTTCTAAAAATCGCTTCTTCCCTTTCTTAACACATCACTTTCTGTAACAAGCCTCGGTAGTGGATCTTCTATCACCCGTCTACCTCTAAAACGTGTGATTCATGATGCATAGAAAAGCAGACGCTGTAGGATCATTTCATTGATGGTGGGGGTAAACAATACCGATACCAATGTTAAAATTCAAGTTGTCTCATACTTGTTTCTTGGTTAGAGTGATGCACTTCGTACTCTCCTTAAAAATCTTTGTGGTTAGGAATCCATTTACTAGAAACACAATCGCTAAGGTACGATCTAAATGTTTATCTATTCAAAGAGAATGGTAGATATCGATAAGATATTTCTCAAACCTTCATAATGTGTGTATTTGCTTTCCGATCGGTAGCCGAATAAATGGACATGAATTGAGTCAATGAATGGTATGGCTACATGTGAAGGGTACCATCAAGATCGAAGGCTTATTCCATGAATCGTCCGACTATTATTTAGAAATAAGATTTGGCCTCGTGATAGCTATAGAGGATCTTACTGAAAGAAAACAAGCATATCTCAGATTCTCGGGCCTTGTTCTTGATATTCTCCCCCTGAAATGAGACTTCTCATTTGCCAGTCAAACGTAGGGTCTCTAGACATAGGTACAGATAACGTTGACTCGATCTCTTCTGGGGGAACCGCCCGTCCTCGGGCATCAAGTCATGTCCATGATGCAAAGTTGTTGTTCAAAGCTGGAAAACCTCGCTACGGTTGGTCAAAGACAGATGACTCATGATTGGCTCTTTATGAGGAGACATTCCGGTAAGAGACTACTCCAGGGACTTGTCTATTCCATTTACTCAGTCTATAAGCAAAAAAGGGATAATAGGCTATGCAAGTAAAAGAATAGCTTCGTTCGTCATGGGGAATTTGCTTGTTGTACTCGGCAGTTAAAATCATCGCTAGTTGGGGTATGTATGTATATTCTCACAAAAGCTTATGTTATGCTAAAATTATTGTCTTTGATGCATAAAGGCAAATTCCTAGTGTGTACAATGTCACATGATACTAATTAATTGAAGATAGATCCATCATTATGGCAACTAATATTCTCAAAGTTATTACTATTTTGCATAATCAAGTGGTGAGGGCAACGACTATTGTTGCAACTTTTTCAGGAGTGAACTATCAAGAAAAGGTAATAATAACTAGGTCGGTACAAATGGTTACTCATTAAAGAGATGGCCTTGTCGCCTAGTGTGGATTCTCATAAGCTCACACCAATCGCAACTTGGGGTTTGATTTAAACAATATGCATTTTTAATTTATATAAGAGTAGCTGCTAATTAGTTGGGAGTTGATTAGATGCTCAAGTAGAATGTGAAGTACATTTTAATTTTTGTGATGGATATGGGGACTTGATTCTTTTTGGTACCTTTTATCTTTATTTAAAAAAGTCTTGTAATTAGTCTTTGTCAATTAATCCTAAACCATTAACATGTGAAGGGTGATCATTCATCATTCGGGTGCTTAAGCAAATAATTTAACAATAAATGATCAAATTGATAAATAAATTACTTGGGAAATGGAAGAACCTTGATGTGCTAAGCAAATAAAAAGCAAAGTTCCATTATCGGCCAATGCAGCAAGGATTTTGCAAAGATATTAACCCAAACCAAACAAAGAATGCGACATATGCATGACCTAGACATAATTTCTAAATGTGATTATGCTATGTTATTATTATTTTTTTTATTTGGGTTTTCTTGTTTAAAACGAACATGATTAATTTAAATGAGTACGTATATGAATTCTAATCTGATCATGCATTAATGAGCTAAGAATTGAGTCTAAATGACATGTATGCTATTATTGCTCAATTTGAATGCAAACTACATCAATACTAATGACATGAATTGGAACCAATTATAAATTAACCCTTATATTTAACGATGCGGGAGATTTTTTTCCTTTTATAAATAGAAGACTAGACTCTAGGACACCAAATATGACCTAATGGCTTTATTTATTAAAAGAATAATCTGACTAACAATGCGTACTTACTCTTCTGGCATTTCCTTTTATGTAAACTATATGCAACGTGAACAATGCATTGGATGCAATTAATATATTTTATCTACATGATTGATTTTTATTAAAACATTAATAGTAAGTCATGTGACCGACTAAATGACGTGCAATTTATCACATGCAAGTTATGAGATGCGCCATTAATCCTCCAGGCAGTAGAACTAAATGACTTCTTTTATTTGGTTTTTCTTTAATTAATGAAAACTTTAAACTCACCTAAGTCTATATATGAATTCTAATGTGGATTATCCTCAATAGAAACATGAATACCTAAATTGTAAATGTGCAAGTGACATATGATTTGCGATGTATGTGATAATTAAGAGTATGCTTTGGTAATCATTCTCGCTTTGAAAACAATTTATATCTATAAATGATTCTTTCTCCTCCGAGGCTTGAACCCGTGAGTGGGCAAGTTTACTTCACCGCTATGGGCAAGGCTTGACCTCGCCCTGGGCCCGGCAGGCTGAGTCTTGTAGCCTTGCTATGAGGTTGAACCTTACGGTGGCCAAGGCAAGCTTGGTTGACCGCTGGCAAGGCTTGACCTCGCCTAGCCTGGTGAGGTTGAGTCTTGTGGCTGTTGGTGGCGAGGCATGGTGAGGCTCGGCCTTGCTAGATTTGGGGGAGGTTGACCCTTGTCGTGGCCAAGGCGAGGCTGGCCTCACTAGTTGCCAAGCGAGCTCACCCAATTACTACGAGGCCGAGCCTTGTCGGACCTCATCCCGGTCTCGGGAGGAGGCTCACGAGGTCGCCGACCTCGTCCAGTTGGTCGTCAACCATTGTCATGCCCGGAGATTGGCAATGAGGAAGAAGAAGAGAAAATAAAAGGGAAATAAAGGAAAAAGAAAATTTGGTTTGATTTTGGAATTTTTCCAAGAACAAATAAGCAACTTTTTCTGCTTCTAATTCCGTTTCAAACTATTTTCGAGAACAAATTTGTTATCCGGAACAGAAAATTATCAAACAGATTTATGTTCTTTTTTTTTTTTGTTTTAAGGAACAAAAAAAAAATAGAATCAAGTTATTATTAGGCCAGTTAACAAACAAGCCTAATGAACCTTAATATGTATCAAAATATGAGTCTTAATCCAAATTCATCAATATATTTTCATGACATATTATTTCAACACGGGCAAAGTTTATTTAATCAGTTATGCATCACATTATAAATCACGTGTGATGCCCTAACACGTCGTACCCCTCGAATGCCCTACCACGTCTTAATCAATGCAAGGAATAATCATATATTGAAATAATCTAAGGTCTATACGCCCCATTTGGTTCACCTATGGGAATGGGCTTTGGGACTCTAAAGTCCCTTGGCCAAATGCAAACACGTTTGATTTGATTTTTTGGGTAACTTTGGCAAGATACAATTGCATCTCCAAAGGACTCTAAGGGCTCTTAGTCCAAAACAAGTTTGGAGGTCACTTTTGGGAACTTGCATTTTGAATGCAAGTTCTAGTTACTATTCATCTTTGAAGAAAACCACCGCATGGAGTCCGATGACCACTACCAAGGGGTCATGCATACCGGTGATGCAGGCAACCGCTACACGAGGGTCACTCGGCCGGCCGACCCAGACTGCCGCCGGACTCAGCGACACTTGGGTCCCACGACCTTCAACGGTCAAGTTGCCTAGGGTCGCTTACGACCTTCAACGGGCCACTCCTGGTCGCCTAGGGTGCGCGACCCCGGGGCGACCCACATCGGGGGCCGATCCGGCGGTCGGTGGCCATGAAAAAAAAAAAAAAAATACAAATATTATTTTGTTTTTTTTAATTTAGCAAAAGTCATTTAAAATGCAAATTTTACCAAACGATATTTGCATTTCTCTAAAACCCCCTTCACCTAAAGGTATTTGCATTTTTGCAAATGCATTCCCCAAAGCCGAACCAAACGGGCCCATACTAGATAACATGCAATCGAAACAATATACTAAAGAAAGAGTGAATGTCTTATTGCCAATTGAATAGATACACAAGTGATTGGATGCACCAACACCTAAAACTCTACAGATATTACTATAAAAGATTGGTTTTTAAAATTAGTATATATGGTGACATCACATTTTTTTGTTTGGCCTATCTGTTGAAACACACACATCTCTGATCCATATTGTTCATTTTTGACGTCATGATATTTAATATGGGGCTGCCTATGAGAGTATGATAACTTAAATACTAACTAGATGAATGGGGAGTTTAAAATTGCAATTTTTTTCTCTATTGTATTTAAATCTAATTAGTCACCGTACACGTACTTGATAATTGGGGATAGGTTTGCTGACTAGACCCGCCGTCATGCGGGGACGACCATCCTGTTCAAGCATGCAAAACAACATCATATAAACATAAACATCTGTGACTAGAAAAGAATCTAGAAAAAGAAATTTTATCTGCCACACCATCCCGTTCGGGTTTTGATTGGAATGCAATAGAAGAATAAAGAATAATGGAGTCTAATCGATTGTTTTCTGACTTCGACTGGCATACGTTGTTGCATCAGCTCTCGGTGCTAGTACAACTTAGAAAGCGTAGACATCAAGCAGTTGATGAAGTGGAAAGCTAGGGAAGCGAGCGTGTCCGTGGGAGACCGAGCAAGGCTTTTAAGCCTCTTCTTCCCGAAAGTAGCTTTGCAAACCTTTGAGAGCTTCTTCCGTTTGTCTCTTGATTCAGCGGCTTGAAGATTCCGGTGTCTGTGTTAACCCTAGATACCGGCTTCTTCATAGTCCTTCCCCACTTTGAGCAGATCATTCATGTTGTTCTTTGTGGCTATGTCCACCTAAGATACGGTCCGCTCAACGCATCATCCTACAAAGATCACGGAATTTTGTATCAACATCATGTATAAATAAGCAAAAGAACAATAAGCGGGTTAATATACGCACAAGTACGTGTTCTTGCATATGTATGCCCTGTATGTATACCGGGTATTGATATATACTCGATGCGGAGATAGCTCTTTGCCGAATGAAGAGCTTGGAAAACAACAAATAAATGGAGATCAACCATATCTGCACTTGCTTGGGTGAAGACGTCTACTAGAGGGGGTGGACCCTCCGCTGGTTAACCAACCCGATGATCCCCCACTTTGCTGCTTCATGTGCATTGTACCTCTTGTCTGGATTTTGGCGAACCGGTTCCCTGGCAAAGATATCACCGAAAACGCCCGTAGTCCATTGGCTTTATAGGAAAGAAGTCTGGGTTCCCCTTGCTTATCTCTTTTCGCTACTTCACTTATAGCAACTAAAGTCTGCATATCATTCATTGCAATTGACAATAAGTTTCCGTTGCCATCACATATATTGACATGCAAGTTGCTGCACACAATTTATTTATCGTCATGGTGGAGTTACTTCTTTTATTTTGCCAGGAATTGATTATTTGCAGCCACCCACCATCTATAAGATTGAACTCTCACTCACGCATACGAGTGATCTTCAGTTTGGAAATAATGGGCAGGAGATAAGTTGGTGCAGCAAGTGGCAATGCATATATCGAGAGCAACGCATCAACGGATGGTTTGTTCTTTCACCTGTCCAAAACAATGGATACAAGACGGCAACTTGTTAAATGATATACCAGCCAAAGTTGAACGGACAGAAAAGGCGAAATCGAGCTTTATTTGATTGGGAGTGCGCATGCTACGCTACAGGGCTGATGCACACCCGTAGGTAGAAAAGATGGTTGGACGGAGACGCTTGATGTCAAAAGTTGGGATCACAACATGGGTTAACGTCGGTGCAACCTTGTGTCCCCTAGTTTTTCCCTTTATGAGTTTATGAAGGTAATTTCCGTCATACTTTGGTCCTCGTGGACAGCCTTCATCATCTTTGTAACAAGGAGCAAATGGACCACCGCAAACATTCGATTAAGCATTTAAAAGGACAAGTTAGAATGTTGACTCCATGAAAAAACGTTAATCATACACGGTGAAGCTTCCCGACATGATCATGTAGAAAAGAAAAGAAATGAATTTAGACTCCGTCCCGAGGGGGAAGATTTAGGCCATTTTCAAGGTAGAAGTCCTTGATGTCTTTAGCAGAGAACATGGGCTCGATTCTTTTCATTAGGCTGGTCAACATGGCTGTTATAAGACCTCCCGTGCTCGTGCCCGCGCCATCACGTCAAAATAGTCGGCAAGTCTTGCATCTTTACCATCCATCTTCTACAAAAATGGATTCGGGTATATCAAAAGTTAGAATTACATGCAAAACAGATATCAATCGTGCATACAGCATTAGCATTAGTTCAATACCTGGAGTTGGACTCTAGGAAACTTAGAATAGTAGCGAACAATCCTCTTATCCTCCACCATCCATGCCGAGAACGTGATTAGGTTTCCATAAGTTGGAGGTTGAAGAGGGTACGCTCGTTTTTTCCATTACGCTAAGTGAGGCTATCTAATCAAGAGAAGCGCGCAGAGGAGAGAGAGAGAGAGGAAATCTTTTCAAGGATAAAGCTGATTTTTTTTAGATCGAGGAGATAGTGAGAATATCTAAAGTTGTCGGTTGAGTTTTCTTCGATAAGGAATGGGTATAGGCCCTCCAATCCTCTTATTCAAACTTTTAAGCGTGTCGGCGCATATTAACTCTCAAGTTATTGGCTGGACGTTTACTCAATTAGACATTAGTTTACGGGTTTGCCGCACGTTCGTCAACCTCTATAGAATAATAATTGAGTTGCCATCGGAGTTACTAATTTTCTTATGCACGAGATGGTCCCAGAACATACATCTATAAATTTTAGGTTGACTTTCCTATTGCTTGAGTCATGGGTCGCACATGCAGAATTGTAGGTAAGTATGATTAGGTAGGAGCATTAAATGATTAGGTAGGGGCATTAAATGATTAGGTAGGAGCATTAAAGGCTAAGGCAAAATGTTCAATCTGCCATCAAGGGCTTACATTTGTTGCGAGATCAATCTAATCTCCATCAAATGGCTGAGATCATTGATTGAATAAACTAAAATGCATCATGCCGTTGCACAATGAATGATGCATATTGCAGATTACGATAAAAGCTTTGATCAGCATAGTCTTGATTCGCACAAGGCGGTGCCTCGATCAGGCAAAGACCCATATGACATCTCAAGCGATCAATGACCCGCCATCGATCAAAGCAACGGGGCAACGACAACAATTCAGAATTCAAGCGGGCGTCTCTCCATTATAATCCCGCACGCCGTGATGAAATATCTCGGGGACCATGCCAAAGGAAACATGAGGCAACAAAAATAATACGATGCTGTATTCACAAGCACCCCATGTGTGAGTTTTTGGCAAGTTATATTTGTGAAAATATTTTAAAGATATTGATGCACTTTTTCTTTGGCCAGCAAGAGATAGATAAACTTTTTATATTTGGCGAGAAAGATATGGATGCGGTTACTTTCTTTTCGACATCACATGGCTTGTGCACTTGTGTTCTCCTTATTGTTGTTATGGTCTAGAAGATAACATAATCTCATCTCCGGCTCTTTTTGTATTGTGTTGTTGTTTAGGTTTTGTGCTTATCCTATCTTCAGCAGCTCATATGGAAAATACTGAATGAAGACTTACATCAAAGCGCAACCTAAAGGGAGCAACTTGGTGCCAGACGCCCACAATTACTAGGGGATCAAGTTGCATTATGACTTAATTAAAAATCTTTTCTGCAAAAATGCTGTTAAGACATTAAGGAATCAAGTTGCATATGTCAATAATCGCCAAGGAGTAAGAACCAAATGCAGAAAGTATATCCTTTAATGCCTAAACATATTTATCATTTGAAGTCAATAGATATAAAGTATGCAAATGAAGATGCAGCTTTTTGATCATTACATCCTTCCGAATATGGTTCTTTGACTTCAAATATCAAATATTTTAGGCTTAAAAGGCCGCGAGCAAGCATCGGCCGAGGTAGAAAACTTAGAGAGGAGAGTCTACGGTTGAAGATTGACCAAACTTTGCCAAAATCATCTGCCAGCGAAACTTGAAAAACGGGGGCAGAATAGGAGGAGAAAAACCGGGAAATTTCTCCCGGTTTCTTAGGAGTAGTTTGATTTGATCATGCTGCGAATGCCGGACTATAAGTTTATCAAGTTGGTAATTAGCTAACGCTCGTAAATGAAATACAAATAAGACATCATTCCGGATGACAAAAGTTTCTCGTGGGGCAAGTATATCACCGATGATTCGTTTGATAATTAGGTTTATAGAGGTAAATAACCAGTTAGTCAAAAGATGATGAGTAGGAAGATGGAAACCTCGGGGAATATGATCGAGTATTGACTCTTTCCATGGAAGTGGAGAGGTGCGGCATTATATCCTTAATCAAAATTCACACGAGGATTTTCTTTTACGGGTTTAACCCACCCAACTCCCATGCCTTTGTACAGGCGAAGAAAGCCGCTATCTTTCTTTATACGAAATCCGAGCAGCCAAATGGTTTAGAACATTTTCATGGTTCTATCCGCCCGCCGTGGAGAGAATTTTGTGTTTATGGTCTTGTTAGGGGAATTACATACGAGATAGAAAAAATATTCTTTATTCTTTACATTTGAATCTCTTAAAAAAATGATGCAAAGAAAAGATTTTCCTACCCATATTTAAATTTAGGAAAATAATTTCATTTAAAAAAATTGAAAATCATTTTTCAAAATATAATAAGAAATCATAATTTCCTTAATGCTCTTTCTCGAGCCCCTTAGCAATGGGGCCAAGTCTATTGGGGTCCATTGAGGGCAAGCCCAAGTCCATCAAGGCAAGGCTAGAAACCCCAGTGCCCAATGCTTAGGTCCTGCGCACTTGGCTCGAGTCCATTAAGGCCGGGCTCGATACCCCACCCCCAAATCCATTAAGGCTCGGCCTTGGACCTCGATGTCGGGCTCGAGCTCGAGTTCCTATGCACCTATGCTTGGATCCACAGGGTTGGGCTAGAGACTTCGACACTTAAGACCGGAACTTGATGCCCGAGCTTGAGTTCAATGAGGTTAGGTTTGGGTTTGTGATGCTTTGGTCTAGGTCCTCGATGCTTGGGCCTCAGTCCATTGAGGTTGGGTTCAAGTTCTAGGCTCAAGACAAGAGCGCCTGTGCCCAAGTCCATCGAGGCTTGGGTCGGACCTTGGTGCTCGCATTTAGGTCCATCGAGGCTAGGCTTGGGAACCTAGAGTGCACAACTAGGTCCCTAGCACTAGGCTTGAGTCTCGGCGCTCGATGCTTGAGTCCATTGAGGTTGGGCCTAAGTCCCCAACATCGAATCTGGGTCCCTAATGCTTGTGTTAGGGTCATTAATGTCAAGCATGAGTTTATCGAGGTCGGACTTAGGTCCTTGGTGCTTGGGCGTGCATGCTGGGGTTTGAGGGCGGGTCTCACGGACTCAAGCCCAATCACCAAGGTTTTGGGGCTACCTTGATGGACTCGAGCCCGAGAGGCAAATGTACTAGGCCCGACATTCATGGACTAAGGTTGGGGTGGCAAGGAGCCGGTCACGAAGATTCTATGGCTTGGTTTCGTTGACCTAGGATTGGTGCTTGTGCTCGTACTCGGGAGTTGGGGATCTAGGCCAGAATCTAGTGCTTGTGTCCCATTCTTTGGCTTGTTATGTGCAAGTCACTCGTGTTCAAATGATGTAGGCTTATTTTGGAAAATCACATCTTATCAAACAATAAAAAATATTGTCTTCCCATTTCTAGGGGCCTAATCCTCATCCTATTCATATGTTGATAAAGGACTATACCTATAGTTGATTACGTTGATTCAATAGCTTAAAAAAATCAAATAGAAGGAAACACTAATATAAAAAAAAAAAAAAAAAAAATTGTCATTTTATTAAAAATAACTTTATAGAAAATATTTTCTAGAAATATCACATTTATCGCGAAATAAATGATATCTAAATCAAAACATGATATCATCTCCCAAATGTTCAATGTCAAGATATTGGAGCTTTTAGAGTTGCATAAACAATTTGAGAATACTAACCAATGGCACCGGTTCTTTGAGAGACCGTTTCCAGTACTTGTTATGTTTGATAATTTAGTAAGTAAACCAATCCCACTCTTTGATTTATACTTAAAAGCGGTATCAATGACCTCTAATGAGAACTCAAAGGGAAATGGATTTGGTAAAATGCAAATCAAAGATGATGCTGAGGAAAGGCACAAATTGGTTATTAACAAATTTGAACAATTCAGTGGGAAACGCACTAATTGGAAATGGTCATGAAACATATTGTGAAAAGTTTGAATTCTTAAATAAACTAGCGTTCAATTAGATTACATTAAAATGAACACATCTTCCGTGGCACATTAGTCGACATGTAGATGACGTACTAAGCAGTAATATGTCGGCGCCAAGTTGCAGAGGAGGGGGAATTAGAGAAAACCAACGTACAATGCGCTTAAGCAGTGCAAGCCAGGAATATGCAAAGTTCCTTGAGCATCTTCGTGCAATAGGGGAACATACTGCCTGAGTTGGCATGAAATATATTCAAGAGAGAAGTGAAAACAGAAAAGCCAGCAGCAACGTCAAGATTAAAATACTGCAAAATGACATGGAATGAGAAATCCCATGACTTCACGTTCGGCGCCCAAGCCATCTCATCGGCATGACGGATCACATCTTCGTCCACCCGACTCTCATGGGCTAGATGTGTCACCAGCAAGGCCGAGCACTTGGCCGGTGCCACGACCCGTTGGGCCCGGGCCCATTTGGGGAAAGGGCCATGCCTAGCAGGGCCACTTCTTGCCGGGCCTTCATGCCCCATGCCTGGGCCCATGCACAGCCGATGACCATGGCTAAGCACCGATATCCAGTGTAAATGTTTTTTATTAAAGGGAAAATTACACAAATAATCCATAACTGTGGCTCATTATGTAATGTGGCTTTTGAATTTTTAATATGTTCAATGCGGTCCCTAAATTTTAGCCTAATGTGTAATGTAGTCCATAAACTTTTAATTTGTTAAATGTTCAATGAATTTTTTTTATATATATATATATTCGAGTTAATTCTCGCATCATATGAAATATTCAATGTTGTCCATGATATTGAATTAATTAAAGGACTATATTGAACATTTTCATGAAATTAAGGTACTACATTAAGCAAGTACCAACAGTCAAATTTTACGTTAAACAAATAAAAATTCATGGACTATATTGAACATTATGGTAAAATTCAGGGATTGCATTAAATAAATTAAAATTTTAAGATCATTTGTGTCATTCTCTTTGGCAAAAGTATAATCTAAGTGCTAAAATTTACAAAAGATATATACAAGTATTGCTTTTTGAAAATTGGAATACCTAAATGCCAAGTCCAATCCTAACCGGAAATCATACATGACAATTTTTATTAATATAACTTGCCTATATGGTTCACTAGAGAGTTGAGTTAGCAAAGAAGAACCAAAATAATGTCGTTTTTACTTTGGATTTAAATTTAAATATAAATATTAATTAAATTAAAATTTGAAAATAAATTCTTAAAAAAAAAAAAGGAATTGCAAAACTTCTATGACAGTTGTGCAAGCCCTCATTGTTGCCTCCCCACCATTGCTTGGAAGGACCAATGACACATGGGGGAAGGGTTGGCCAGGTCGTTGAGCCTTGGCGAGCGAGCTAACCTTGGGCGACCGACGCGGGGCTTGCGGCCTCCCCGGATTTGGGGTGAGGGGTTTGCAACCTCCCCCAAATCTGGCAAGGTTGCCGGCCCTTTGCTTAGTTGGGTCAAGAGTTGTCTAAGCATGAGCAAGGGCTTGCATGCCCTCATTGCCGATTGGCCAAAGGTCATCGACCTTTGGCAAACTTCACAACCCTAGCCAACTCTCTCCTTACCATCGTTGGCCCTTCTTGGCAACAGTGGAGAGGTGGTGACGAGAGTTGTGCTAGCTCTCATCGAACTCCTACAATTCTTTTTTTTTTATTTTTAACATTTTAGTTTTAAATTTAATTTAATTAATATTTATATTAAAATTTAAAATTTGAGCAAAATGACGTTATTTTTGTTTATCTAACCATATCAGCGTGTAAAATGACATTGTTGGGTACACTTGTCTCTCGGTGAGAAAACGCAACATCAACCAAATTTGGTTGGATTTTCTTGTCATTAGCAATTAAACGGACATGTTATGTTACCTCATTTCTGTACTTTCGCAACGATAATGATGCCCCGCTGTCTCTCACCCTAGAACATGGAAATGGCTGTCTCGCTCTCCGTCCGTCTCTTCTTCGCGACGAACTCCATTCCTTCCGCAGGTTCCTCTCTCTGTCTCTGTCTCTGTCTCTGTCTCTCTGAGTTCCTGTCGTTTGGGAACATAAAGCGACCATTTTGAGGAGACCCCCATGTGGGAAACGAGATTGAAACTGTGTCTGGCTTTCAGGTGGAACTGGAAGATGTAACTACACTGGTCAGTCTGTGGTAGTCTTCCCCCTCTCTCTCTCTCTCTCCAAATTCTGAATTTTTCACTCTCATCTCACCTTTTTGTTCCACCGAATCGCATCTCGAAGAGATTGCTGAGTGGTTTGAATCGGTTGGTGTGGAACAGAGAGCGCTTCCGATACGAGTATTCACCGTGGGCAAGAAGAGATCGCCTGCCGTGCAGCTACTAGTGGACGAGTACACCTCCAAGCTCCGACGTTATTGCGCCGTCGAGGATGTCCAAGTTCGCTCCAACCCTAGAAATGCACGGTGGGTCGCCCTCCCCACCCTCTTCCCACTTTCCCACGTTTCGCAATCCCGAGATCTTTCCTAAAAGAAGTTCCTTTTGGAATTAGTGTGCTCTGCACACTGGTCATTCACAGAGAGTTAGCCCTTTTGCAGTGAGAAGCAGGCTCAAATTGTCGATGAAGATGTGGCAGTCATGAATCTTATTAAACCTGATGATTGGGTATTACTCTTGTTTTGACTCAGAGCCAATTCACAGTTCCTAATCATTCTGTTAAAGCAGGAATGACCGAATTCCCCGAAAAAAAAACCTGCCTTCCATAAGGGAACAGCTGCTCATTTTCTGTATGTGATTTTTGTCGCACTCTCCGCTGTGTTTAAGTGCAGCCTGGTTGTGGTGTCAGAACAGCAAGATATGCGTTTAGTGAAATGTCTGCATTCAGCTTACTTATGGCTGCATACAACTGATGATGAAAATCAGAAGGCAGAATTTATGTGATTCTTTTTCTTTTTCAGGTCGTGCTGTTGGATGAGCAGGGGATAGACATTGAGTCAGAGGAGATGGCTGAGTTGATCGGTGGTGCTGCAGATAAGGTATGAATTCCTGCTCCACTTCACATCCGCAAGTTCTTTATAGCAATATTACTATCATCATACAGTCCCAATTGGAACAGATGCTAGAAAATTCTATTGATCGTTACTATGAGTAGTATGTATCTTATATACCTTAGGTTCTCTATGACACGACATGCATTGCTATGAATTAGAGAGTCCCATGGAAGACTGTTTGCATTTTCTTCTAAGCTCTTTCTTTCGCTTTATATCATCATCATCATTACAGAGATGTTAGTATGTTTGATTCTGGCATGAATGAAACTTACTTGGAGTCATCTCTCCTTTTGATATTTTAGGGAGCTTGAAGCTATCATTTTGCATCGGTGGACCTTATGGTCATGGACCAAAATTGAGAGAACGTGCCAACATTTCAATCAAGTTATCTTCCCTGGTCTTGAATCACCAAATTGCACTTGTTGTGCTGATGGAACAACTCTACAGGTTATTTGCAAGAACTACCAGAGCAAAGTCATGTTTCCATAAGCTATTGGACCTTAGAATTTACCTTCTATTAAATTTCAAATTAATGTCTGTCATAGGGTACCTTTGCTGAATTTCATTGACAAAAGAATATTCACCAAGCTTGGAGCACCAAAACCAATATGTATTTAAAGATTAACATAAAGTGAGTTGTTCGATGTTCGACAAGGTACCTATTTGGTTACCGCACATTACTTAATTACTCTTCCGATAATGGATAGTGGTGAAACTTCCATCACAAATATCCCCAGATAAGAATTAACCTGCCATTTGACCTGATGGATGATAAAATTCATGCTGAGGTGTATCTACTGTCTCTTTTTGCATAGGGGTGCATGCTCTAACTCACTTTTTATATATGGAGCAACCATGTTCCTTCACTTGTTGCTCGTGGGTCAGAAGAATTCAGAAATTCTTGTTTCTTTCAATTTAGCAATGGTAGGATAGTTCAAGAGTACGGTCCTAACAGTTGGTGGAGTCATGGTTATTGGGTAAAAATGACACCTGCGATCTACACACTTGTAATGTTACCATAAAGGCAAGCCGTCATCTGAATGTTGATCATGCTCTGACCATGTTGGTCGCTCACGGTAAACAATTAATGCTTTCTTCTTGCATTTTCAGGTCATGGACAATCCTGAAGGGCAAAAGTATCATCACTAGCCATTCCACCTGCGTATCTGAGGTTGTTACTTATGTGGGGAGTGGACTTTTTATGTTCAGCACATCCTATGCATTCTTAATTTCTCACATCTATGTCGATTTCATAGACTTAAGGTAGTGCACCATTCTCAAAGCTGGACCTGTCAGTGGTTTACTACAACTTGTAGTTTCGTACCAGCACCTCTGCAATCTCACGAATTTGGGTGTAGGGTTCATCTTCTGCAGGAACGTTCATACAGAGAAAGAAATGCTCGACAGAGTGCATGGAGCTGTAGAACTGCCTTCCATGCTTTATTTTGTTTGCCTTTCCCAGCCAATTTTAAGGACATACTGGTTGGGCGACTCACTGGTTGGCAAAGCTGAATGTAGAATGTAGCTGGAATCTAATTGAGTCGACTTTTGTAATATGTCGTGAAAGATAATGGACCAACCAGCTTTGTTCTATTGCAAAGCATCCACTTGGTTTCTGTTTCGCAGGATCACTTGTTATGTGTTGATCTACGGAGAAATCTTTTGATTATGTTTGAATTCGAAATAGGTTTCCGTGGCAGTTCGCGGGAAATAGTGAGGCGTGAAGCGCCAGACAACATGGTTTGACATGGTTCCTTTTCGTGTGCAAGAGGCAGTCCAAATCCTTATTGTTTAGGATTCAAACCGAGTGTAATGGGCGGCCTTGCATAAACATATTCCTTGTATTGATAAGTCGATCTGAAATATAGATATAGCATCTTCCTTTAATAAAAGGACAGTTCACGTTAATCAATTTTTTGGGTTTTTACTGCATTTCGTGTCGGTTCACCTTAGGAAAACAGTTGGTTCATTTCGCCCAACGAGTAACGACCTTCACTCACTCGGCGGCGAACCGTTAACATTGTCAGTGGATAACAAACGACCACGTCACGACAAAGATGCGTGCCTACGTGTCAATGTCCGTGTCTCTCTCTCTCTCTCTCTCTCTCTCTGAGCTCATTGATGGGTGGGGAGTGGGGGCACGTGGAACGAAAGAGGAAACGGCATGGCCCTGTTTCGATCACCAGCCTCACCACTCCGTCCCAGTCTCAGACTGAGACGCCTCCTCAACGCATCAAGATCCAAGCTTTGTCTTCGTTCCCCGACAGCAATGGCTATGGCTTCATCTTCTTCTTCTTCTGCCTCTGAACATACCGAACCCATGCCCGCATCGGCAAAACTTTTCCACGTCCCTGCACTGAACGCCCTCGAAATGGAGCGAATTGCGGACGAGACCATGCACAGATACTCCCGCAGTAACAATGACGCGAAGAGGAAGGGCCGAGGGACGGTGATCGTGTGGTTCAGGAACGATCTGAGGGTGTTGGACAACGAGGTTTTGTTCCAGGCCTGGTGTTCCTCTGAGCTCGTCTTGCCCGTTTATTGCCTTGACCCCCGCCACTTCGCCACCACCCATTACTTTGGCTTCCCCAAGACTGGCGGTAAAATATCATCGTCTTTTATCTCTCCTCTCTCTTTCCCTGCACCAACAAAAGCCGAGTTCATATGCACTTCCCATTCTCCAATCTAACCCCTTCTTTGACTTTATCATTGATAACTCTCGGCATTTCTACCAATATGACTATGCATGCTTACCCTTTTGCTATTGTTGTGTTTGTGGAACATTAAGTGATTACAAAGTGATTCTGATTGGTAAAAGATCGAAGTCGTGTCACTTCTATTTTTGGCAGCTTTGAGGGCACAGTTTCTAATTGAGTGTTTGGAGGACCTGAAACGGAATTTGGTAAAGCGGGGTCTTGACTTGCTTATACGCCAAGGGAAGCCTGAAGAGATTCTTCCATCCATTGCCAGAACATTCGGAGCACATGCGGTGAAGTCCTTCCCCACTCCTTCTCGATTATACAGGTACCCAGATAAGTTCTGATCCACCTAAACGATAATGACATCATGTTTGTTGTGCTTTCCAGGTTTATGCCCAGAAAGAAACTTGCAGTGAAGAGCTGGATGTTGAAAGACGGGTTTGCAAAGGTCTAGCATTATCGTCCATAGCTACATCCAACGAGCTCAGTGGCACGGATCCTTTGATTGATGCCAAGCCACAACACGCCTCTGGCATCAGCTTCAAGGAGGACCCACGGTTACATCTTATGTGGGGTAGTACTATGTACCACATTGATGACCTTCCGTTTGGTATAGATCATATACCTGATGTGTATACTCAATTCCGCAAGGCATGTATCCTCTTTCAATTGCTGTGCTGGAGACGTAAAGGAACACGTGCGCTAATGAAATCGGTAATTGCAGTCTGTCGAATCTAATTGCAGGATCCGAGATTGCATAAAGGTTCCAGAAATACATAGGGCCAGCACCTTCCACTAATGATTGGGGCTGTATTCCTACACTTGAGCAGCTTGGGCTTTCCTTAGATCAGGCATGTTATCGATTCAATCTTTCGTGAACTTTGTTGGCATATAAATTTTTCATTGCACCTGTGCGAAGTTTGAATTCAGTAATGCAGCTCTAGTAACACAGATATTCTTAACCCACTTTTCCTTTGTATGCAGGTCAAACGAGGGATGAAGTTATCTGGGGGTGAAAATGCAGCATTGAGCAGAGTACATGAATACTTCTGGAAAAAGGTAATATATTACTTAGATTACTCTGTTGCTCTTACCTTTCTTGATTCTAAGTAGATCTGTCTAGCATAATGTTTTTTGTCATCACTGAAGTAGCTGCCATATTTTGAAATGTTACCTCTTGCTTCCCATGTAGGATTTGTTAAGTACTTACAAAAGACTCGGAATGGGATGGTCGGGGCTGATTACTCAACTAAACTTTCCCCCTGGCTTGCTACAGGATGCCTTTCTCCCCGTCTTTTATGTGAAGAGGTGGCTAGAAATGTGACTTTTTCTCTATTGTATGCATAGTAATATTAAAGGATAATTCTGATGAGAGCTATTTATCTTTTGGACATGTAGGTGAAAAGATATGAAAAGGAAAGGGTGGCAAATGATTCAACATATTGGTCTCTCTCTCTCTCTCTCTCTCTCTCTCTCTCATGTGTCTGCTCTCTTGTTTAAGCTGCACGGCATGTGTCTTAAATGCAATGTGTATGCTCTTTTTTTGGCAAACATAACACTCACTATGTATTTAACTGTCTCTGTTTGATTCATGTTTTTCTGTTGAAAACATCCAACTTTTTCCCCTCTTAGGCTGGTAAGTCACCATTTTAGCTTCACAGTTGATCAAATTACGAATCTTAAGCATGAAAGTCTAGCTGGGCACTCAGAAGTTCTATCTAATGGCAAAAGCTTTCCACTGAGGAGCAAAATTCAACTCTCAAGCATAATCTTACCTTCCTTTGCTTACCCAATCATTTCCATCCTTTCAGGGTCTTGTTTGAATTGATTTGGAGGGATTACTTCAGGTTTCTTTCAATCAAATATGGAAATTCCATTTTCCATCTGGGTAAGGGTTTCAATGCAGTTAACATTTGATCTAGTTCATCAATTAGCACGGAACATTCCATCAGATGGATATCATACTTTAGTCTTTAGGAAATAGAAAATTTTGATAGAAATACCATACAAAGCATAGTCAAATTATTTATTAGATGCAATAAGTTGTGCCATGGTGATATAACAGCCAATACGCGGTTTTTTCCAAACATAATATACCTTAAACAGCGACATTGTGTCATTTTGGAAAGAACTGCTTCACTACCTCGTATTAGTAGTATAGCAGCACATATTTTATTTCGGTAGATTGACATCATGCGGTTTTGTTTACTGTTTCTCTATATGCTTGTGGACATTTCCATCACCTAGTTCGATCTTTAAAGGTGGTCCAAGGAAAGTGAAGAGCAACTGGAGCCAAGACAGAAACTGTTCAACTGCTGGAAAGATGGCGGTACAGGGTATAGCATATTTCTGTTATTCTGCTTGTCCAATGTATTCTCACTTGGAGACAGGTTTTTTAAGTGGCATTGGCATCTGTTAAGCACTGGGAAATGAATGATTATAATTCATTTTGGTTCCAAGAGACTTTGGTCTTGCTGAAGTAGCTTAATCTTCTATTAAATTCTCTGTCCAATCTCTTCAGCAGTCTCAATTCTTATGTAGCTTGTTAACTCCTTAGGTATCCTCTAATAGATGCAAATATGAAGGAACTATCAACCACTGGATTTATGTCGAACAGAGGAAGACAGGTCAGCCTCAGTCATATTTGCTTACATGTTAACATAAAATTTAGTGTACACAGAACTTTCAGAATAAAAATGAAAGGAAATCCTTCCCCTTCCTATGTGAAATCCTGTCTGTAATAAAATTAGTTTTTTACCTCATGGATGTGATGTCTATTCAACAGATTGTATGTTCATTTCTCGTTCGTGACATGGGTCTTGACTGGCGTATGGGAGCTGAATGGTTTGAGACCTGTCTTCTTGATTATGATCCTTGCTCGAACTACGGAAATTGGACGTATGGTGCAGGTGATACTTATTTCATGCTTCCAGTTCAGAACATCATGTATGCTTTTTGCATGGTTTCCAACTCTATCATGGGATTACACTAGCATGTTCATCGGTTTTCTTCCGAAAGTTCTATCTTACATCACATATAACATGTTGAAATGAAATGGAAAAGATTTTGATTCCCCATAGCTTGGTGATGATATATGACTTGTACAGCATCTTATGAAGCTAAAGGACACATTATCGCACTTGCGTTTTTGTCCTCTGCACAGAAACCTCCAGGGTGGATATCGCATGACAAGTGGATAATTGACCTCATATTTACAGAAATAGGATTAAGACATGGTATTTCGGAATTTGATTGGAATTATAAATTATGGATCTGATCTAGCAGACAAAATTATTGCAGATTTCATAGGACCTTTATCGAGAATATCCCAAAGATGACCAAAGTATGTAAGGGAGACTAATATTTGAAACTAACAATATATAGCTGCTCATATTCCACACTTTCTTTTTCGGCATCTAGTTCTTATTCATGGTCATGCTTTGTGCTTCAAATTGTTGTTTTCCTTGAATGTCCAGGAGACCTAAAATTTTTACTTACAAGTAAACCAGCCAACCATTGTTGGGAGACTAATTCCTGCATTTTACAGTTCTCATAAGTTAGACTAATGTACAATCACCTTCTGAAAAAAAAGGTTACTTTGGTGCATCATGAGGGAGGGAAATTTTTCTTTTTTTTTTTTTTTGAAAATGCAAATGAATTATATTGAAATAGATAATGAATTTTCTTTCTCTTGATAATAATTAATTTTGCTGAACAGTTAGCCAATGGTCAGCTTGTTTTATCATTCTCATTCAAAGAAAAAGTTTTATCTTTCTGATGCACAGTCATGGAACTCCTACTGGTGACGTAATACCTATCTAGGTTTATAGTTAACATTACATTGTATGTTTTCTTTCTGCACAGGAGTAGGGAATGACCCTAGAGAGGATCGTTATTTCAGCATCCCTAAACAAGTGCGTATGCTTTTCTTTCAACTGTTTGCTTTACATGAAGGGACAAATGTGCTTATAGAGAGTCTAGATGGTTAGTTTGTTGGTTTATAGTCTGCAAGTCAGTAAGCCTTTATAACTATCAAACAATGACCTTGTAGGCTCTATCTGCTTGGCTTAAATAGTGGATGTGGTGATTGGAGAGTTTAATTTATTTCTTGTAAGAGGAGGCTTATAGTGTTTCAGGCAGCATGGTGGCAACTTTGTAAGAGCCCTTGTACTGTTGGGGCTCTGTATTAGTAAATGCATTTTCTTTTCGCCTTAAGTTGTATTTCAAATCTCTGACTCAGTATAACTTCAAAAATTACTCAGGCACAAACATATGATCCTGAAGGAGAATATGTAGCATTTTGGTTGCCTCAGCTACGAATGCTTCCAAAAGATAAACGGCACTTTCCTGGAAGATTATATATTCAGCAGATCGTGCCCCTGAAGTTTGGGAATAATCCTAGACAACATGGCACTCAGACCATTTTGTCTGACAGACAGAGAAAGTCTAGAAGATAGATGCAAGGACACTGAAGACAAAAAGAGGAAAGTAACTACCAGGGAATTAGTGTCTTCTCAAACTGATCTCCTCTGCAATGAGGTTTTGTTCTAATTCATAGTAGAAAAAGTGTTGGTTTTATGAGTCTTCTTCTTTATATCTATCTTCTTCAATGTTGGAGTTAACTTTAAATACAGCAGATTAACTATTGTTGAATTCAGAAATTTCAATGAATTGAAGAGAGCAATTTGATAGCGCGGTTGACAATGTCTATTCATCATTTTCTGGATACCAGGAGCATTAAGATGACGGACTATATATGTTTAAATGCTGTACACAATCGTGTCTGTTCCTCTTTGTTAGTCAAGGTTTTGAGTAGCTTTGCGGTGATGACATGCCACAAAATGACTTACTTTGAAGATCATTTGCCTGCTGAGATATCAAGATCCACAGCTACCAAGTGAAGAGTTATTGTTAACTTAGATACGAAGGAGTGAAACGGTGATTGTAATATCGAGTTTAAGCACAAGCGCATAAGCCAAAGGTGGTATTAATGGTGGTGAAGCCCCCATCCACTGCTAAATTATGGCCACTAATGTACTTGGACTCGTAGCTCCCCAAAAACAAAGCAGCCTCGGTTAAATGCCCTTTTTGAAGAGCTGCCCATTGTAGGTTTGAATACACTCGGAATCCTCCATTCCCATGAGTTATTGGAGAAGTGCCTTGACAATAGTTTTGAAATGAAACAAAGTGACAGACAATTCACGCGAACCCATGTCCGAGCTCGGTGGCCACACTCCTTTTGAGCTCCATGATGTCGTACTTGGAGCTGGTGTACGCAAGGGACGCAACCCAGCCCACGCCTGAGCTGAAACTTCCTACATCGATGATGCTTCCTCTTCGCGATGGGATAAGGGCCTGAGCTGCATGCTTGGTCCTTAAGAAAACATCCGTCAGGTTCACACTAACCACTCTCTCGAAGTCGGTCCTCTCATTGTACAGTATGTTGGATTTGGCTTCATCACCAACCACAGCCTTCTTCGCCATTATATCAAACTTTACGTGCTCGTCAACTTCAGCGTTAATGGCATTTTTGAGGTCGGACTCGCTTGATACATCCGCATTGTGAAAAGAGCATGGTCACTGGTCCTAGGTCCTAGGTCCTTGTACACCGACTTGCCTAAGTTTTCACGAGTATCGGCTATTAGGACTTTAGCCCCACGTTTGGAGAATTAATCAAATCCTAAAATGTCCTCACCGGTCATTGTTAAAAGAAAAGGCCAACGCGGCAGCCAGGGAGAAAGAGGATATCCTTAAAAAGTTGTGGTGGTCTGAGTATGTGGCTCTTGATCACTTCGCTCGCAACCGATTAGGATGATGAACAAATCAAGACAGCTGCAAGACAGCGGCAAGACCACTGCCAGCTCACTCTTGCTCATTTCGATTCCCTCCTCTCTTCTCTGTCTTCCTTGTGAAGCTGTCACTGGCGGTCATCACGAGCTTTCGTATAAGAGAGCATTGTCCTAGACAACCCACACGGCACGAAAACGTCGTTTTCCTTAATGTTTTATCCTCTTTTTTCCCCTGCGCGCAAGAATCACGCTCTGCCCAACTTTCTGGTTGGACTTGGCTTTACTCAAATACATCATTTTCTTCTCGATGCATCTAATTCCTCTTTCTCCCTTCTTTGATACATTTAGAACCACAGGCCTGTGTAAATAAAAGCTTGCACGGTCGGCAACGTCCATTCCATACTATATGCACGCGGGAAGATATTGCCGGCATCATTTTTTAGGACCGACGCTTAACAATCATTGTTTAAGCTTTAATGCTTATATATAAGTGTTTTAAAGTGCATCGTTGACTAATCATCGTTGAAGCTAGCTTGCGACTCCAAGACTAGACGCCTTTTGATCAAGACAAGACATGTCGGCAGCTATTTATCCATCTCTGCTTATGAGGACGACTACATGAGAATTTGAAGTCGCATCACCCCCATTTGAAAGCTGACTTTGTATATATGTGACAAGAGCAGAAAAATGAAGTTGATCATAACTCTTACAATGTTTAAAGAGTTCACAGATAATTATAAAAGCACTCTCAATTACTTCCAAGTTCTATATCGATACATTAAAAAGTCCCGAAACTCCACTTAAAAGATGAAACTGTGTGAATAATGACCAGTATCTCACTGACAACATTGCAACCATGCACGAAAAATGCTAAGTTTATTGAGACTGGTTTATAAAATCTGCATACTAAATGACATTTCAGATTGCAAGTCAATTTTAAATGAATTGATCATATTCCACAGTCAATAGCGGTCCGACACTTAGTGGGTCTGACTAATGGACCAACTTAGGCTTGCTTGCCTGATGCCTTTTCGTGCCGAGAGCCAAGCCCGGCCAATGAGGCTGGTGTGCCAACGGCAAGCCCATCACATTCTCGAACCTATTTTAACCAATTTTTTTTTTTTTTTTTTTTTTTTAAATTCCAACCCTGGATCTTTTCTTTAATCTTTTTCAAATTACCATCTCATTTTATCAAAAAAAATTTATAAATGATTTAATCCCTAGGTGGCCATTCATTCCATGAGTTGCGAGAGAAATCTCTTCCACTGATAAGTAGACTATATATTATGGTAAAGGCTAAAGCTCCCTAATCTCTATATGAATATGCTGATAGGATGCTCACATTGGCATCGGCAATTAGATATAATAAAGGATGTCGTTACCGACCAAAAAAACAAAAAAACGATGCCGTTACAACTCTTTATATTATGATTTTACGGATGAAATTATAGGCTGGTAAAGTCTCAGTAAAGATGGGAGGTTACTATCGAGGGAGCGATTCAAAAGTTTAAGCAATTGGATTTGCTTCAAAACCGTCACTTGTTCATTTAAGGCCACTAATATGAGAGCCAACTTGTAAATAAGTATCTTTTTGGAGAAATTATTTCCCAACTTTTTGGTAGTTGAATAATGAAAAATTAATTCAATTACAATTTTTTTTCCATTGACTAAAAACAACAAGTTTAGATTGGGGAAAATAACTTTTTCCTCTAGCAAGAAGGAAATCACATTTCCTTAATCACCAAAAAATAATAACTTATTGTTTTCCTTGAAAATCATTTTTTCGGAAAATATTTTCTTTTATCATGAAACTTCAATGAAAAAAAGAACACCTTTATAAAAAGGTCAAATTACCAAAAAAATCTCAAACATATTGCAATTGTACTAATTCGGTCTTAAACCTTTCGATTTTACCAATTTAGTCATAATTTATTCATGATTTGTTAATGTAGGCCTTCTAACCAAGTTTGGTTGATAAATTATTAAGTGGATATTGGCGGTCTAACATGAAATGCATGAACAAATTTATAATATTTCAGAATTTTCAGAATTTTAAATTTTTTTTTTTATTTCTTTTTCTTTTCTTTTTTTTCTTTTTAAGCCTAGTGAGGGTTGATAGTTAACCCTCGCCTACCATGGGCAAGCCTTCCCTAGACCTAGCAAGGGTTGCGACCGACAAGGGCTTCGGTGCCCTTGTCTAGTGGTCGGCAAAGTCGGATGATGAATCTTATTGGACTTGGCAAGGAAAAGAAAGAAAGAAAAAGAAAAAAAAAAGTATATATTTTTTCACAATTATTCACGTCAGTGTCAACCATCTTATGTGGCACTGCCGGTGTTTATGTTAGTGATTTTTAGCCAAAATTGATTTAGGACTGTATTGATAAATCATAAAAAAGTTTAACATGAGATCGATCAAATTGAAAAATTTATGCTTGAATTGGGTTTAGAATTCCTTTTTGGTAATTTCGAATTGGCCAAAAAGCCTGTGTTTACATCATATTCGAATCCGGGAACAGATTCATTTGTCAGGAAGCGCAGTTACATTGCTCTCACTATTGATGTTCACGGAGACTTCTGGAGCTAATAAAACCACCTTCCAGGGATGTCGTCCTATCCAACGACATATTATAAAGACAACCACAGCAAGCAATCTCGCTGAAGGGTGCAATTATGATAGTCACTAGACATTTTTTATTCGACACAAGGAACAATGTGGAAAGACAAGCAGGGAACAATGAAGAGGTGTCACTAGACTTTTTTTATTCGACACAAGGAACATTGTGGAAAGACAAGCAGGGAACAATGAAGAGGTGTTATTCGTTAAGCACGAGCAAACAAGCCGAAGGCGGGATTGATGGTGGTGAAGCCTCCATCCACCGCCAGATTGTGGCCACTTATGTACTTGGATTCATCACTCCCCAGAAACACGGCAGCATCCGCTACATCTTCATTCTGAAGACTCACCCCATCCAAGTTAGAATACACCCCGACTCGTCCATTTCGGACGACATTGAAAAAATCCCTTGACGTTGGTGATAGAATGAAATAAGGTGAGAGACAGTTCACGCGAATTCCGTATCGCCCAAGCTCCGCAGCCACGTTCCTTGTGAGCCCCAGGACACCGTGCTTGAGCTGGTGTATGCATGGGGTGCAACCCCACCCACACTGGAGCTGACGCTTCCGACATTGATGATGCTTCCTCCTCGTGACAGGATCATGGCTCGAGCCGCATGCTTGGTTCCTAGGAAAACACCCGTCAGGTTCACGCTTACTACTCTCTCAAAGTCGGCCTTGTCATTGTCCAATATTTTGGCTCTGAGTGGTTCGATGGTTGCAGCATTGTTCACCATTATGTCCAGCTTTCCATGCTTGTCAACGGCAGTGTTAATGGCTTTTTCAACGTCGGATTCGCTTGATACATCACAATGTACAAAGGATGCAGTCTCTGGCCCTAGCTCCTTGCACACCGACTCGCCCAAGTCGTCGCGAATGTCAGCTATAATGACTCTAGCCCCATGCTTTGAGAAGAGCCTCGCGGTAGATCCTCCTATGCCACCCGCCCCACCAGTGATCACTGCCACCTTTCCCTCTAGTCTGAAAAGGAAAATAATCATCTCAAACTTAATCTATACGTGTCTATATCAATATGTGAATGTCTAAGTTGTGCAAGAAAAACTCCATATCGTTTTTCTTTGGGAAGATCGATCGAGAACAACGTTATGATTACAAAGAAACTGAGATAAGAAGTTTCGCTTAATGGGGCAAGCTAGCCTTCGTCTGATGCTGCCCAAGCAAAATCAAACTACTGTCTTTTAGTTTCCATGACATTGAATCATGCTTATTAAGGAACAGCGCACGTGAGGGTTCGTGGCGGAAAAGTTGTATACTTTGCTTGAACCTTTTGACACGAAAAGCAATTGAGTTCTAGAATGTGGATACCTTCTTGCAGCTCGGGAAAGAAGTGCTCCTGTTGCCATAGTTTGCTCCGATACTAAATTGTTGCGTTCTGAGAAGTGTGTGGGTATTGAGGCTTTGGTCACTTGCTCCCAAGAATTTTCTTTTGGATGAACAAATCAAGACTGCCACAAGACCCTCAGCTCACTCTTACTCATTTCGATTTTCTTCCCTTTATCCCTTGTCCCTATTGTGAAGCTATCACTCGCTCCTCAGGAGCTTTCTTATAGAGAGCATTCCGATAGATAATCGTCATGTTATGAAAACCTGATTTTTCGTATTATTTTGTCCTTTTTTTCGCTACGCACGAGTATCCCGTACCCAACTTTTTGACTGGACTTGCCTTTACTCAAATCCATCTCTTCTTTTGATGGATTTAGAACCATAAGTTGTGTGGATGAAAGCTTAACCAATCAGCAAAGCTCGGGAGTTACATATTGCTGACATCATTTTTAGGACCGATACTAAATAAATATTGTTCGACTTTGAATCCTTATATTTGTAAGTGTTTTAAAGTGCATTGTTGAATTAATTATCGTTGGGGCTAGCTTGCAATTCCAAAGATTAGAGGCCTTCGATCAAGAATTTGCAGAGCAGAAAAATGAAGCTACTTAGCAGTTTGCCACATGTTTGCCTGGCTTGAAGGTGAAACAAATCATTTTCCATTGTATCTTCTATCTTAAAAGTTATTGTGCAAGTCCTTATAAATTTGTTATTATATTGCCATAGGAAAAAAAAAAGAAAAGCGAAGAGGAATGAATATCATGAGATTATACGATGTATGACCTGTGTCCACGCAGAAAGAGGTGGCCATGAAGACCAGCGAAATCAACTTAGAATTTATAAGTTTTGTTCAATCCCCATCTACCCATTGTTGACTTAGTGTATCTCTCACAATGTTTAAAGAGCTCACAAAGAATATTGTACTAATATATTAAAAACTCCCAGAAGTACACTTAAACATAGGGGAAAGTATAAAAAAAAAAAATTAAATCATAAACCTACTGGCTAGCTAATTTAATCCAAAACCTTTCAATTTAGGTAATTTAACAATTAAAATTTTCACGATTTGCTAATAAAGTCATTTTGGTCAATTTTGGTAAAAATTGCTGACGTGGATGTTGGCTGCTCTACGTTGCATAGCCGATGCTAATGTTGATAATTTTTGCAATTCTTTTTGTAAGTTTTTTTTTTATTTTCTTTATGTTTTTTTCTCTATTGGATTTCCAGTCGGTAGGGTCTCTGCAATGCTCTAGTCAGCTGTGGGTGAGAGCCTCTATGTCCTCTCTAGTCATTGGCTACAAAAGAGGTTTTGTTTTCATGTGAATATTATTTAGGCAATGCAATAAATGGGGCCCAAATTTTTTTTTTTTTTGGGTCGAAAAATGGGCCCAAAATTGACTACTCAATTCCAGCTAAATTTGGGGTCCATCTTTTGCTCCCGGTAGTTGCACCATCCTATCTTGAACTTATTGCATGTGATTTCATGACATGACTAGTAACTAGCTACCTATCTGTCCACTCTTGAATCACGGAATGATAGAAAGAGAATCGGAAGACCTTATCCCAGAGCTACATAATACTACAGGTCTTGATTGGCACCAATGACTGATGACCTTAGCTCATTTCCTTGTTCGATTCTTGTGGTCTTCCATTGAGCTAGTGTTTCAGAATAAATGTTATTATTATTATTTTTTTACCGAGTCTACAAATCAACTAAGCATACTAAATGATATTTGCCTATTGCAACATGTGATTAAATAGTAAAATAAATAGAATAAAAAAATAAATCGGACACCAAATATATGTAGTTCGATTCGGTTGGTGTGACCTACGTCTATAGGGGAGTAGAAAATTTTTTTTATTGAAGAATTGCCAAAAAAGTTCTAAACCTATTGTAATTATGTCAATTCAATCATAAATTCTATTGACACTTAAATTTTGGCGATCTAGGCATTTATTCATTACATAAAAAAAAAAAACTAGGGATTAATCTTTAAGCAAAAAAAAATAAATAATAAAAATTGCATAGCATATAATTTTAAGTGCATCATTATTTTTTGATAAGTAATAACGATTTGATATATTTGGTAAATCTTTCATATATTCATGCGATATACACACAGAGATATATTTCGCAAAAATTGAAAGGTTTTGAGGAAATATTCTAGGTGGAATATATATTTGGTGCTAATCTTCGGACAATATATATTTTGACATAATGAAAGAAACACCGGTTCTTTCAATCATCGATGGGTATGAGCAAAGGAAAGAAAATAAAATAAAATCGAGGAGATTGTGCCTTGGCCGTGTGAGTGAGATGCGATCGAAAATAAGAGGGAAATTTTGCTTCTTCCATATAGGGACTCTATTTCTCTGCATATAAAAGGGGTGTCCTGCACACATTTAAAGGGGGGGAGCCACGTAACAGAAACACAGGGCCACAATTCGTGAAAAAGAGACGAAAGCGAGAGGGACCACAATTCGTGAAAAAAAAAAAAAAGAATAAAAAAAGAAACCTCTCTCTCTCTCTCTCGTCCAAAAGGTAGTCACTTCTTCTCTGACAAAGTGCAGAGAAAAGAATAAGTTAGCAAAGTACAGAGAGAGGAAGGAGTGGACGTAAGAGGAAAAGAAAAAAAAAAAAAAGAGAGGAAAGGTCATCTTTTTCGGGAGTCTATGTTCCTCGCTTCTGCCCGTCGCCCCGCCTGGCCTTGATCGCCGCTGCCGCCGCCGCTTCCCTCCTTCCGGCAAACGACGAGCCATGCCGAGCACCCCCAGCTACGAGCCCCACTGTCTTGAGCTCGTTGACTCGACACTAACCTACTACTGGTCCAACCGCCACAGCCTGACCCCAACGCGAACCGTTGTTCGCGAATCTTTGGCATTGGTCCAAATAAGGTAATTTTCTTGAATCAAATTGCTTCTCAATATTATTGCATAAATTGGAATTGTTGATGTTAATAGTGATTCCATCAAGGCTTTAGGCATTGGATATTATTGGTAAAAATCACAATAATTACTAATTTGATTCGTAAGATTTCATATCATTTTTTTCAATTATGTTAATTTCGATGATATTTTGGTTTCGAAATCATTATAATTATTATTTTGATCCGTGAGACTTCGGATCAATTTTTTTTAATTATTTTGATTTTTCTTAACTGTTGTGATGTTTAGGATTAAAATAATCGTTAATTTAATTTGTGAGACACGGATTATTTTTTCAATTATTGTAATCCTTCATTTGATGAATATCTTGAGTGGCTTGGATATAATGCCTATATGGTAATTGCTCGTTTTGGAAAAGATTACACTTAGGATATACATAGGATTTTCATAATAGCATTAGTCTATACATAGGATTTTCATAATAGCATCGTCTAGTTTGAACAGGATTGCATGTTTAGATAATTTTAGAATATATTAGAATAGGATCTAATTAACATTTTCTTTCACAGATAGGGTCCAATATAACATTTGCATATTTTTAAAAATCTTGTTAAAAAAAAAAAGTTTTCTGAGATAGGATAGGGTTTAAGTCAAATTAATCCCTAAAATAGATGAGAAAATTATTCATCTTAGATAGTTTAATTAGGTTTTTTTATTACGAATTTTAATAAAAATTAGGTGCATGTCAAATAGTTTGCATGCTAGGTTCATTTGATTAGAAATTGCTTGTTAATAGTCTTAGATCATCTAGTTAAAGTGCAATTCTAATTTTGAGATAAAAAAAAAAAAAAAAAGAATTACTTGCTTTGTGTGTTTATTTCTTTTGGTGAAAGTCATTTGATTCTTTAATAATGGATAAGTCACCCTATTGCATGATAGTAGATTAAAATCAATCCAAACTGCCTGCAAAGACTTTTTTTCGAAAATAAAAAGAATGGAATCGAAAGGGTATTAGAGAAATCTTGCGTAACTAAGTCCCCGTACCCAAAGTCCCTGGTTCGTAGGAGTAAAATAATTCTCTCATTATTTTACTTAGGTGTTACATAAACTGATTAGTGATGACTCATAGCTAATAATAATATTTTGCATGCTAAAAACTTGAACCTAAGTCGCAAATTGGTATAAGCTTAGGAGAGCCCGAGTTAAGTTTAGATTAGCCAAACCCTAGGTGGTGCACCCGGAGTTAGGTTGTGACAAACCTTTTTTTTTTTTACAATTCAGTACTAAACTTTTTGCAATTGTGTAAATTCAATCTATCCAACCAAATATAACCGGCTATCATTGACGTGGGCGTTGACCAATGACGCTGACTCGGTAAATTTTTAATATTTCTTATCCTTTTTTTTCCCCACCTCCTCTTTCTTCGTCGACGTGACCTCATTGTCCCTGGGCGAGGCGCCTCGCCAGCGGCTAGGGAGGTCGACCCTCCCCTTGGTCGGGCGAGACCGAACCTCACTAGATTCGGTAAGGTTGAGCCCAACCAAGACGAGGGTCGACATCACTAGTGGCAGGCAACTCTCGACCTCGCCATGGTTGGGTGAGGTCGAACCTCACAAATTTTGCAATTCTTTTCCTAAGTTTTCTAATTTTTTTTTTGTTTTTGCCTTTTTCTCCTTTCTTTTCCTTTCTTTTCTTTTTGTTTTTTCCTCAGTTGGATTTCTAACCGGTAGGGTCTCTGCAATGCTCTAGTCGATTGTGGGCGAGAGCCTCTTTGTCCCCTTCAGTCATCGGCCAATAGAAGAGGTTTTGTTTTCATGTGAATATTGTTTAGGCAATGAATAAATGGGCCTCAAATTGATTGCCCAATTCTAGCTAAATCTAGGGGTTCATCTTTTGCTCCCAGTCATGTGGATATTGTTTAGGTAATGCAATAAATGGGCCCCAAATTGATTGCTCAATTCCAGCTAAATCTGGGGGTCTATCTTTTGCTCTCAATAGTTGCATTGTCTAGATTTCAGAGCAAAAGATGGACCCCATATTTAGCTGGAATTGGGCAATTATTTTGGGGCCCATTTATTGCATTGCCTAAACAACATCCATGTGAAAACAAAACCTCTTCTATGGCCGATGACAGGAGATGATATAAAGGCTTTCGCCCACAACCGACTAAAGCATTGCAAAGACCCTATTGGCTAGAAATCCAATAGAGGAAAAAAAAAAGAAAAGAAAAGAAAAGAAAGGAAAACAAGGCAAAAAAAATAATCAGAAAACTTACAAAAAGAATTGCAAAAAATGGTGAGGCTCGACTTCGCCCAACCATGGTGAGGTCAACCCTCGTCTTAGTTGGGCTTAGCCTTGCCAAATCTAGTGAGGTTCGGTCTTGCTCGGCCAAGGGGAGGATCGACCACCCTAGCCACTGGCGAGACGCCTCACCCGGGGATAGAGAGGTCACACCGACGAAGAAAGAGAAGGTGGGGAAAAACAAGAATAAGAAATATTAAAAATTTACCACGTCAGCGTCATTGGTCGGTGCCCACGCTAACGCTAGCTGATCATATTTGGTCGGATGGGCTGAATTTACACAACTATATAAGTTTTAGAATTGAATTGCAAAAAAAAAAAAAAAAAAAAATAGTTCATACCTTGAAAAACCCTAAACTGGTACACGTATGATAAATTTACCCAAAATTTTTTTTTTTACTATGAAAAACTCCAAATTGGTGCACCTATGATAAATTCACTTTGACTGATCATAAAAAAACTCTAAACTTGTATATTTATGATAAATTTACCCCCAAACTATTTTTTTGACTGCCAAAAACCCCAAAACTGGTATACCTTTGACAAATTTACCCTAAACCGATACATTTATGACATATTTATCCCCTGTTAGTTTTCGTTAAATTTTAATGTCAAATTATTAAGTTAAATGATATGTGACAATTAACTAGTATACCAATTTGGGATTTTACGCTCTGTTTGTCATAGTTTACAATTTTTGTAATTTTTTGCAGTATTAATCCAATTTAGCGAAAGTGATATTTGTCGTAAATTTATCAATTTGGGGTTTTTTATGCGGTTGAATAAATTAGTTTGTGGTAAATTTGTCATAAATATACAAGTTTAGGGTTTTTTTTATGGTCAGTTGGGGTAAATTTGTCACATGTGTACCACTTTGGGGTTTTTCTTGGTAAAAAAAATAGTTTGGGGTAAATTTGTCACACGTGTACCAGTTTAGGGTTTTTCAAGGCATGAACCTTTTTTTCTTTTTCTTTTTTTATAATTCCAATTCAGTTCTAAACCTTTTGCAATTATGTAAATTCAGCTCATCTGACCAAATATGATCGGCTAGCGTTGGCGTGGGCGCCACCAATGACGCCGACGTGGTAATTTTTTAATGTTTCTTATTTTTTTCCTCACCTTCCTTTTCTTCATCAGTGTGACCTCGCTATCCCTGATCGAGGCGCCTCACCAGTGGCTAGGGAAGTCGACCCTCCCCTCGGCTAGGCGAGACCGAACCTCATTAGATTTGGCAAGGCTGAGTCTAACCAAGATGACCTCACCAGTGGCGGGTGACTCATGACTTCGTCATGGTTGGACGAGGTCGAGCCTTGTCATTTTTGCAATTCTTTTTGTAAGTTTTCTAATTTTTTTTTTTTTTGCTTTTTTTCCGTTGTTTTCTTTTCTTTCTGTTTTTCCTCTATTGGATTTCCAACTGGTAAGGTCTCTCCAATGCTTTAGTCAACATTGGGCAAGAGCCTTTGTGTCCTCTCCAGTCATCGGCCACATAAGAAGTTTTGTTTTCACGTGGATATTGTTTAGGCAATGCAATAAATGTGCCCCAAATTGATTGCCCAATTCTAACTAAATATGGGGGTCCATCTTTTGTGCCCGGTAGTTGCATCGTCCAGATTTGGGAGTAAAAGATGGACCCCCATATTTAGCTGGAATTGGATAGTCAATTTGGGGCCCATTTATTGCATTGCCTAAACAATATTCATATGAAAACAAAACCTCTTCTGTGGTCAATGACTAAAGAGGACATAAAGGCTCTTGCCGACAGTCGACTAGAGCATTGCAGAGACCTTACCGATTGGAAATCCAACAGAGGAAAAAACAAAAAGAAAAGAAAAGAAAGGAAAAAAAAAGGCAAAAAAATTCAAAAAACTTATGAAAAGAATTGCAAAAATGGCGAGGCTCGACCTCGCCAACCATGGCAAAGGTCAAAAGTTGCTTGCCACTGGTGAGGCCGACCCTTGTCTTGGTTGGGCTCAGCCTTGCTAAATTTAGTGAGGTTCGGTCTCGCCCGCTAAGGGGGGGTCAACCTTCCTCGCCACTGGCGAGGCGCCTGCCTGGGATAGCGAGAAAAAGGAATAAGAAATATTAAAATTTACCACGTTAGCGTCATTGGTTGACGCCCACGCGAATGCTAGCCGATCATATTTGGTCGGATGTGCTTAATTTACACAATTGCAAAAGGTTTATAACTGAATTGCAAAAAAAAAAAAAAAAAAAAATGGTTCATACTCTCAAAAACTATAAACTGGTACAATTGTGACAAATTTACTATACTATTTTTTTTATTATGAAAAGTCTCAAATTGGTACACCTGTGATAAATTTACCTCATCTGACTATAAAAAACTCTAAACTTGTACATTTATAACAAATTTATCCCAAACTAATTTTTTTACTACCAAAAATCTCAAACTGGTATACCTTTGACAAATTTATCCAAAATCGGTACACTTATGACAAATTTATTCTCTGTTAGTTTTCGTTAAATTTTAACATCAAATTATTAAGTTAAATGACACATGATAGTTGATTGGTATACCAATTTAGGATTTTATGCTCAGTTTATCTTAGTTTACAATTTTTCTAATTCTCGTGGTATTAATCTAATTTAGCAGGTAGTATATTTGTCACAAATTTATCAGTTTAGAGTTTTTTGCCATCGAATAAATTAGGTTGAGGTTAATTTGTCATAAATATACAAGTTTATGATTTTTTTTATGGTCAATCGGGGTAAATTGTTACAGGTGTACCCCTTTGGGGTTTTTCTTTGTAAAAAAACACAGTTTGAGTAAATTTGTTACACATGTACCAATTTAGGGTATTTCAGGGTATGAACCATTTTTTTTTTTTTTTTTGCAATTCAGTTCTAAACCGTTTGTATTTGTGTAAATTTAGCTCATTCGATCAAATATGACTGGTTAGCGTTGGCGTGGGCGCCAACCAATGACGCCGACGTGGTAATTTTTTAATATTTCTTATTCTTTTTTTTTCCTCACCTTCTCTTTCTTCGTCGGTGTGATCTCGCTATCTCTGGGTGAGGTGCCTCACGAGTGGCTAAGGAGGTCGACCCTCCCCTCGGCGAGCGAGACCGAACTTCACTAGATTTGGCAAGGCTGAGCCTAACCAAGATGAGGGTCGACCTCACCAATGGCAAGCGACTCTCGACCTTGCCATGGTTGGCGAGGTCGAGCCTCGCTATTTTCGCCATTATTTTTGTAAGTTTTTTTTAAAAAAAATTTTGCCTTTTTTTGCCTTTCTTTTCTTTTCTTTCTAATTTTTCCTCTGTTGGATTTCTAGTCGGTAGCTCTCTGCAATGCTCTAGTCAACTGTGGGCGAGAGCCTCTGTGTCCTCTCCAATCATCGATCACATAAAAGGTTTTGTTTTCATGTGGATATTATTTAAGTAGTGCAATAAATGGGCCCCAAATTGATTGCCCAATTCTAGCTAAATCGAGGGGTCCATCTTTTGCTCTCGGTAGTTGCATCGTCCATAGTTGGGAGTAAAAGATGGACCCCCATATTTAGTTGGAATTGGGCATTGAATTTGTGACTCATTTATTGCACTGACTAAATAATATCCACATGAAAACAAAACCTCTTCCTTGACTGATGACTGGAGAGGACATAAAGGCTCTTGCCCACAGCCAACTAGAACTTTGTAGAGACCCTACCGGCTGGAAATCCAATAGAGAAAAAAACAAAAAAGAAAGAAAGGAAAGGAAAAAAGGCAAAAAAAAAAAAATTCATAAAACTTACAAAAAGAATTGCAATGGCGAGGCTGACCTCACCCAACCATGGCGAGGTTGAGAGTTGCCTGCCACTGGTGAGGTCAACCCGTCTTGGTTGGGCTTAACTCTGCCAAATTTAGTGAGGTTCGCCCGCCGGCTAAAGGGAGTGGCGACCTCCCTAGCCACTGCGAGGTGCCTCACCCTAGATAGCGAGGTCACACCGACGAAGAAAGAGAATGTGGGAAAAAAATATTAAAAATTTATCACGTCAGCGTCATTTGTCAGTGCCCATGCGAACGCTAGCCGGTCATATTTGGTCAAATTGGCTTAATTTACACAATTTAAAAAGGTTTAGAACTAAATTGCAAAAAAAGAAAAAAAAAAAAAAAACAATAGTTCATACCCTCAAAAACCCCAAACTGGTACACTTGTGACAAATTAACACTATTATTTTTTTTACTATGAAAAGCCTCAAATTGGTACACCTGTGATAAATTTACCTCGATTGACTAAAAAAAACTCTAAACTTGTACATTTATAACAATTTTATCCCAAACTTTTTTTTTAATACCAAAAACCTCAAACTGGTATACCTTTGACAAATTTATCATAAACGGTACACTTATAACATATTTATCATCTGTTAGTTTTCGTTAAATTTTAACGTCAAATTATTAAGTTAAATGGCATGTGATAGTTAACTAGTATGCCAATTTAGGATTTTACGCTTAGTTTGTCTTAGTTTACAATTTTTCTGATTTTTGTGGTTTAATCCAATTTAGCGGATATTATATTTGTTGCAAATTTATCAGGTTTATGGTTTTTTGTGATCAAATAAATTAGGCTGTGGTAAATTTTTCATAAATATACAAGTTTATGATTTTTTGGTCAATCGGGTAAATTGTTACAGGTGTACCACTTTTGGGGTATTTCTTGTTAAAAAAAGTTTGGAGTAAATTTGTCACACGTGTACTAGTTTAGGGTTTTTAGGGTATGAACCCTTTTTTTATTTTTATTTTTTGCAATTCAGTTATAAACCTTTTGCATTTGTGTAAATTCAGCTCATTCGATCAAATATGATTGGCTAGCGTTGGCGTGGGCACCGACTAATGACACTGACGTGGTAATTTTTTAATATTTCTTAATTTTTTTTCCTCACCTTCTCTTTCTTCGTCGGTGTGATTTCGCTATCCCTGGCGAGGCACCTCACAAGTGGCTAAGGAGGTCGACCCTCCCCTCAGCCGGGTGACACCGAATGTCACTAGATTTGGCAAGGCTAAGTCTAATCAAGATGAGGGTCGACCTCACCAATGGCAGGTGACTCTCGACCTCACCAGCCTTGCTATTTTCGCCATTATTTTTGTAAGTTTTTTTTAATTTTTTTTTGCCTTTTTTTTCATTTCTTTTCTTTTCTTTTTGTTTTTTTCTCTATTGGATTTCCAGCCGGTAGGGTCTCTACAGTGCTCTAGTCAATTGTGGGCGAGAGCCTTTATGTCCACTCCAGTCATCAGCCACGGAAAAGATTTTGGTTTCATGTGGATATTATTTAGTCAGTGCAATAAATGAGCCCCAAATTCAATGCCCAATTCCAACTAAATACGGGGTCCATCTTTTTGCTCCCGGTAGTTGCATCGTCCATATTTGGGAGCAAAAGATGGACCCCCGTATTTAGTTGGAATTGGGCATTGAATTTGGGGCTCATTTATTGCACTGACTAAATAATATCCACATGAAATCAAAATCTTTTCCGTGGCTGATGACTGGAGTGGACATAGAGGCTCTCGCCCACAATTGACTAGAGCACTGTAGAGACCCTACCGGCTGGAAATCCAATAGAGAAAAAAACA
>CM024719.1:67053751-67178565 GCA_014182545.1 Eucalyptus globulus
GGTGAGACTTGGGCTCTTCTCTTCTTATCCAGTACTAGCATGTTTGATGAACCAAACAATTTAGCTTCTGAAATTAATTCACCAATACCTTCTAAATCAACTTGAACATCTTCTTCATATGAATTTTTTAAAGATATGCCTCATCGATGGAGTCATAATGGGTGGTGGCGCTGGAATCTCCATGCATGGGAGCTTTGGAGTTGTGACAGAGAAGACGGTAAATAGTCACCATATGAGCTTAGTTCATCGTACTTTTCTTTGTTTTATCGGGAAAATGATTTATTAGCTAACTCTAAAGAGTTTTGAGTACAAAAGACACGAATCAGAACAAAGTAGGGCCGACAAGGCTACTGGTCCACTTGATAACCAATCAAAAGGAAGAGACCCATTTCTAAGGGAGTTCATCGTAATTTGTCTTGTGGATAGTGTGACGATTTATGATATTGCAGGTATTTGCAATGCCTGAAGCCTCAATTGGAGTGCTTCTTATTTCCTGTCCAAGCTTCCCGGTTACTTTGGTAATTTTCAACATCGTTTTCTTTTGGAAGGGAGTTGAAGGCACATTATCATGAGCAAAGAATTCATATATTATCCTTTGGAGGGAGGGAGTTAAAGAGGGAGAGAATGACATTGAATCAAACTTTTCATTCGTCGTGCAGGTGAATATTTAGGGCTAACAGGAGCACGAATGGATGGAGCAACAATGCTTGCACGTGGTCTTGCAACTCATTTTGTCTTTTCAAAGGTTACTAGTTAGTAGTAATTCTAAAACTTGTGCACTTTTAAATTCAAAAGTTAAAATGAAAAATTATGAAATAGTAGATGTATTAATATTTAAATGAATATAATTTTTCTTTTTCTTTATATGGGTAACTTGTATTCTCAATAGGATCTTCCTCCGTTAGAACATGCTCTCTCTTCAATGGAGTCCTCAAATGCATCAGAAATTTTATCTGTCATCAGCAAATATACGCACAAATCCAATGTGAAAGAGGAAGAATTCCACAAAAGGTGACTCATATTCAGTTCTGGCATTTCACTCTCTTCTTGTTGAATTTAAGCTCTTCATTAGAGCTAGTCAGAAAAATTCCAACAAGTCTTCATCGTGGGAATAGATTGAAGAGTATAAAAAAGTGTTTCTCAAGACAAACTGTGGAGGACATATTACATTCTCTTGTAAGTGTATGTTGTTGTGAATTTGTCCTTTTTCTTTCTTTTTTACTTTAGCTACAAAGCGTTGATCGCGATAATTGCACAGCTGAGATAATAATACGGTGCAGGAAGAGAAGTTGTTAGACAACTTTACAGAGAAATGGATCGCGGATGCAGTGAAAAATATGAAGTCTGCTAGTCCAACTAGCCTAAAGATATTTCTGAGATCGGTAATACACAAAACTTACTCATTGCGTACGGACGTACATGCATGAATATGTTTATTCCTACAGTTCTATACATTATTGCGTGCTGGACATTGTCAATTATTTTTGTGTAACATTACGAGGAACATGGTATATTCCATTCAACAACCAGAAGAATTTGCTGGTTTTGATGATTAGATAAGAGAAGGACGTGGTCAGACGATTGAACAATGTCTAGCTCAAGAGTACACCATCTTTTGCAACATCGTGCGAAGGAAGATCACCAATGACTTCTATGAGGTACTTCAAGCAAGAGTAACGATAGGGTGTAATATAAACAGCTTTTTGTGGAATTCATTTACAAATTGATGCCACTAAATAGATATTTTGATATCTAGGACACATTCAAGTACCCCATTGGAGGTTTACTTTATCACATCACTTTTGTAAGCGACTTCTTAATAGCGAAGAAGTTATTGTTTAGACTGTAGACCCACATAGATCAATACTATCTCAACCATTGATTATCTAGGTCCAACTATGAGGGCCACATAATCAATAGTGGAGATCAGCTTGGTTTAGATCATTTATGGACCATAAAATACTTTTGTAATCTGATTATTCAACAAGCAGTTCTATCATTTTTCTTATATGTTCTTCTCTTCATTAATTTGGGCAATGCATTGCTAAATCTGTTTCGGTGCAGGGTTCAAGGGCAATTTTATTCGATAAAGTCAATAAACCCAAGGTGCAAACACATATTCTGTGACCCTACTATTTGACTTGTCGAGATGGATCTTGAAACTTTATTTAGAAAGAGAAAAAATAATATCGATTTATTTGACATTTAATATGGTTATGACATCATGCTTTAGACATCTATCTCTCTCTCTCTCTCTCTCTCTCTCTCTTAATGTCCAAACCTTTTGATTGGTACTTGGCTTTATCCGTTATTAGCTGTATATTGGCTAGACTAGGACGGTCTGAATCAATAACTTCTCTTAACGAATTAATGGGAGGGAAAGGATTTATATTGCAATAACAAACTATAGAGTCTCATGTATATTACCCCATTAAAAAGAAAACCATGGACTTAACACCCATGTGTTTAAGAGAGAATAATTGAAGACTCACATTGTCAAGTCATATACTACATATACATTGCTGGTCCAATTTCCAATAGCTCAACCTTATGGGATAAACGGTTTATCTAACATATTTGATGAATTAATACACGGGGCTGAGTTTGAGCCTGATTTTAGTTTCATGAACACAGTGGGAGCCGCCAAAGTTAGAGTTAGTCAGTGCAGAGACGGTGGATATGCTGTTCAAAGCATTGGAAGAGGATGATGACGATTGGCATTGTCTGCAGCTCCCTGCACGGTCCTCCAATTTGCTTGACCATGCAAGATCGAAGCTCTGAATGAACCTATATGTAGTATTTAATAAAGATGAATGCAACCGGACTATCATGCATCTATCTTCAATACGTTTCTTTCTGAACTATCTCACTAGCAATTTCTCAAAAGACTTGTAAGTTGACTATTGCGGTGGTAATTCAAATAATATGTACGTCATGGTGATAAAAATTTCATTCCAACAATACTAAGGTTTTTTTTTCCCAGCAGCAGTATTTATGTCTTTCAGATTATAGAGGCTTGGTGATTGTTGTTGTAGAGATGCGGCAGATGTAGGCCATCATTTTCCTTTGGTAACTCAGTCCGTTGAATGAAGGAAAACTATTTTTAAGAAATTATTTTCTGATTTTTCGGTGTTTAGATAACAAAAAACTAATTAATCTATAGAAAACATTTTTATTGACTGAAAATAAGTTTAGATTGGGGAAAAACTACCTTCCGGGGATGCCGTCCTATCCAACGGCATATTTTAAAGATGACCACAGGAAGCAATCTCGCTTAAACATTACACAAGTTGGATCAAACTTTGCTATGTATATGATTTTTTGTTTTAGCGATTTGTTGACAGCTAAATTTTGGGCAACCCGTTTAGTCATTTATTGCATTAAAAATTAGGGGTAATTTTATCCTGAAAAAAAAAAAATATTAGTTACATAGCATACAGATTTAGGTGTATTGATTTTTAATTTGCATTTTTACATTTATTGGACCGATGACGAATGGATTCGAATTAGTGGTTTTAAACTTTAATTTGATAAGTTGGGCTAAGCTCCAAAGCGAGCAAATTGACCCAAGCCCCCCTCCCTTTTTATAATCGAAAATTATCTTATAAAAATAGGAGTTTGAAATTTTCCGAGATATGATGGAACTTTTTTGGATAGGGCAAGTGTAAACAAATATTGTGTTCGGAAAAGTGAATATTGCGTTTGAAAAAAAGATTTTCGTGCATATCGATCTAGAAAATTAAAAATCCTAATCGATTAGGCCTATAAAAGGTAAAACACATAGGGTTTTGGGACCACACAATTCCATACATGGCCACCGTTGGGAGAGGACGCTGGTTCACGAGAAAAGAGAGGGTCAGCAACATTTAAAACCCACCAATGTAAATCTAGAGAGTGGAGAGGGAACGTGAGGGAAGGAGCCTGGCTTTCTCTCTGCAATGGCTCGTTGAAGCTTCCCGCAGCATCTCGGCGCAATCTTTAGCAAATCTCTGCCACATCAAACAACCCTTCGAGCCAGCATTGGAGTTCCAGCAGTCATACGGGTTTCCCGAGGATAGTCCAGCAACCTCCAGGTTCATGAAAGTTTGCAGAGGATACGTGAAAGAAAGCTTGTCAATTTCATTGAGTGGGGCCCGGCGAGTATTCAGGTTGCCCTATCAAGAAAGTCTCCATATGTTGAAACCGCCCATAGGGTCAGTGGTCTTATGTTAGCAAGCCACACCAGCATACGGCATCTCTTTAGCAAGTGTTTGAATTAGTACGAGAAGTTGAGAAAGAAGCAGGCCTTCCTTGACAATTACCGGAAATTCCCAATGTTTGCTGCGAAATTTCTTAGACGATTATACGGTATCCAACTCTCGGCTTTGCCTCGCATCGTCACGTGGAGATTCCTAGACGTTAACTCAGCCCACCTCACCATCGGCTACACCATCACCTTCGCCGAGCACCGTATTGCAAGCTAAGGCGACGAGCTACTGATCCAAATCGAACTGCATCATGATTCATGAGCCATCGTTCAAAGTCCAAATTTGGAAGTCAGTATTGGGAATAGGTAAAATTTGTCTATTTTAATTTTCAAAAATTTCATCAACGTGATGTCCGTAATCTTGAGTAAGCTTATAAATTAGGAAATCTTCTTAATTTCACAACGTGCATACGGTTGGCGATCCGATTTTCGTGCCCGAAATCCAACTCACAATCGTCCTTGAAAATCGCCAATCCGATCTCATGCTCAAAATTCGATTCGCGGTTTTTATTTAAAATTGATCAATCCGATCCTATGATTCTTCAATTTATAGATATCCCTCTTATCTTGTTTGATTTGTTGTCATGCTGTTTGAGTTTATTTTATTTCCGTAAAAAAATCCCAAAAAAATTGAGTTAGATTAGGTTCATTGCTTATTTTAGGGTTACTTTGCATGTTTAGAATATGAAATTTAGTTTATTCGAATTTTTGAAATAAAAATCCAAAAACATAAATTTAGGATGTTAGATTTTCCTTTCATTAATTTAAATGACACGTTTAATTATTTGGCAATTTTAAATTTCGAATTTTATTTTAAAAAAAAAAAAAACACAAAAATAATCATGCACATGGCATATAGAATTAGGAAATTCTTTGTACATCATTGCATATTATGATAAAATTGAGTGTTTCATTTTAAGCTTAGATTTATTTTTTAGATAGATTGCATCTTAGTTTAGAGATTGCTAAGTTAAGATAATATATTAGTTTAAATTAGGTTTAGCATGATCTAATCTTTAATATAAGTAGGATAGAATTTTAATCTAGCTAGATAATTTTTGCATTTTTCTTAATTTCAAATTTCAGGGAAAATACCAAAAAGATTGCCTTTAGAATAAATCAATTTCATTATTTAGTATAGACTGCATTTTATTTATGTCATATAGTTTGTGTCATATTGCCATGCCATATCATTACATGTTAGATTAGTAGCATTGCATTGCATATAAGATTAGATTCTCGTTAAAATCAATTCGAGTTACTTGAAAAATATTTTTGAATAAACTAATCTCCATCAAATGGCTGAGATCATTGATTGAATAAACTAAAATGCATCATGCCGTTGCACAATGAATGATGCATATTGCAGATTACGATAAAAGCTTTGATCAGCATAGTCTTGATTCGCACAAGGCGGTGCCTCGATCGAGCAAAGACCCAATATGACATCTCAAGCAGTCAATGACCTGCCATCGATCAAAGCAACGGGGCAACGACAACAATTCAAGAATTCAAAGCAGGCGTCTCTCCATTAATCCTGCACGCTGTGATGAAATATCTCGGGGACCATGCCAAAGGAAACATGAGGCAACAAATAATACGATGCTGTATTCACAAGCACCCCATGTGTGAGTTTTTGGCAAGTTATATTTGTGAAAATATTTGAAAGATATTGATGCACTTTTTCTTTGGCCAGCAAGAGATAGATAAACTTTATATTTGGCCAGAAAGATATGGATGCAGTTTACTTTCTTTCTGACATCACATGGCTGTGTGCAGAATTGTGTTCTCCTTATTGTTGTTATGGTCTAGAAGATAACATAATCTCATCTCCGGCTCTTTTTGTATTGTGTTGTTGTTTAGGTTTTGTGCTTATCCTATCTTCAGCAGCTCATATGGAAAATACTGAATGAAGACTTACATCAAAGCGCAACCTAAAAAGGGAGCAACTTGGTGCCAGACGCCCACAATTACTAGGGGATCAAGTTGCATTATGACTTAATTAAAAAATCTTTTCTGCAAAAATGCTGTTAAGACATTAAGGAATCAAGTTGCATATGTCAATAATCGCCAAGGAGTAAGAACCAAATGCAGAAAGTATATCCTTTAATGCCTAACATATTTATCATTTGAAGTCAATAGATATAAAGTATGCAAATGAAGATGCAGCTTGCGATCATTACATCCTTCGAATATGGTTCTTTGACTTCAAATAGCAAATATTTTAGGCTTAAAAGGCTGCGAGCAAGCATCGGCCGAGGTAGAAAACTTAGAGAAGGAGAGTCTACGGTTGAAGATTGACCAAACTTGCCAAAATCATCTGCCAGGCAGAGAAACTTGAAAACGGGGCAGAATAGGAGGAGAAAAACCTGGGAAATTTCTCCCAGTTTCTTAGGAGTAGTTTGATTTGATCATGCTGCGAGATTTACTATAAGTTTATCAAGTTGGTAATTAGCTAACGCGTAAACAGAAATACAAATAAGACATCATTCCGGATGACAAAAGTTTCTCGTGGGGCAAGTATATCAGTGATGATTCGTTTGATAATTAGGTTTATAGAGGTAAATAACCAGTTAGTCAAACAGGATGATGAGTAGGAAGATGGAAACCTCGGGGGAATATGATCGAGTATTGACTCTTTCCATGGAAGTGGAGAGGTGCGGCATTATATCCTTAATCAAAATTCACACAGGATTTTTCTTTTACGGGTTTAACCCACCCAACTCCCTGTGCACTGTACAGCTGAAGAAAGCCGCTATCTTTCTTTATACAGAAATCCGAGCAGCCAAATGGTTTAGAACATTTTTCATGGTTCTATCCGCCGCCGTGGAGAGAATTTTTGTGTTTACTTGGGTCTTGTTAGGGGAATTACATACGAGATAGAAAAATATTTTTTTCTCATTATTCTTTGCATTTGAATCTCTTAAAAAAAATGATGCAACGAACAGATTTTCCTACCCATATTTAAATTTAGAAAAAAAATTTCATTTAAAAAAAAATTGAAAATCATTTTCCAAAATATAATAAGAAATCATAATTTCCTTAATGCTCTTTCTCGAGCCCTTAGCAATGGGGCCAAGTCTATTGGGGTCCATTGAGGGCAAGCCCAAGTCCATCAAGGCAAGGCTAGAAACCCCAGTGCCCAATGCTTAGGTCCCTAGCACTTGGGCTCGGGTCCATTAAGGCCGGGCTCGATACCCCAACCCCCAAATCCATTAAGGCTCGGCCACCGGACCTCGATGTCGGGGCTCGAGCTCGAGTTCCTATGCACCTATGCTTGGATCCACAGAGGTTGGGCTAGAGACTTCGACACTTAAGACCGGAACCTTGATGCCCGAGCTTGAGTTCAATGAGGTTAGGTTTGGGTTTGTGATGCTTTGGTCTAGGTCCTCGATGCTTGGGCCTCGGTCCATTGAGGTTGGGTTCAAGTTCTAGGCTCAAGACAAGAGCGCACATGCCCAAGTCCATCGAGGCTTGGGTCGGACCTTGGTGCTCGCATTTAGGTCCATCGAGGCTAGGCTTGGGAACCTAGAGTGCACAACTAGGTCCCTAGCACTAGGCTTGAGTCTCGACGCTCAGGCTTGAGTCCATTGAGGTTGGGCCTAAGTCCCCAACATCCAGAACTGGGTCCTAATGCTTGTGTTAGGGTCATTAATGTCAAGCATGGGTTTATCGAGGTCGGACTTAGGTCCTTGGTGCTTGGGCGTGCATGCTAGGGTTTGAGGGCGGGTCTCAATGGACTCAAGCTCAAGCACAAAGGTTTTGGGGCTACCTTGATGGACTCGAGCCTAAGAGGCAATGTACTAGGCCCGACATTCATGGACTAAGGTTGGGGTGGCAAGGGAGCCGGTCATGAAGATTCTATGGCTTGGTTTCTGTTGACCTAGGATTGGTGCTTGTGCTCATACTCAGGAGTTGGGGATCTAGGCCCGAGAATCTAGTGCCTGTGTCCCATTCTTTGGCTTGTTATGTGCAAGTCACTCACATTCAAATAATGTAGGCTTATTTTGGAAAATCACATCTTATCAAACAATTAAAAATATTGTCGACCCATTTCTAGGGGCCTCATCTTCATCCTATTCATATGTTGATAAAAGACTATACCTATAGTTTGATTACGTTGATTCAATAGCTTAAAAAAATCAAATAGAAGGAAACACTAATATAAAAAAAAAACAAAAAACAAAATTGTCATTTTATTAAAAAATAACTTTATAGAAAATATTTTCTAGAAATATCATATTTATCGCGAAATAAATGATATCTAAATCAAAACATGATATCATCTCCCAAATGTTCAATGTCAAGATATTGGAGCTTTCGAGTTGCATAAACAATTTGAGAATACTAACCAATGGCACCCGGTTCTTTGAGAGACCAGCTTCCAAATTACTTGTTATGTTTAATAATTTAGTAAGTAAACCAATCCCACTCTTTGATTTATACTTAAAAAACGGTATCAATGACCTCTAAGGAGAACTCAAAGGGGAAATGGATTTGGTAAAATGCAAATCAAAGATGATGCTGAGGAAAGGCACAAATTGGTTATTAACAAATTTGAACAATTCCGAGTGGGAACGCACTAATTGGAAATGGTCATGAAACATATTGTGAAAAGTTTGAATTCTTAAATAAACTAGCGTTCAATTAGATTACATTAAAATGAACACATCTTCCGTGGCACATTAGTCAATGTAGATGACGTACTAAGCAGTAATATGTCGGCGCCAAGTTGCAGAGGAGGGGGAATTAGAGAAAACCAACGTACAATGCGCTTAAGCAGTGCAAGCCAGGAATATGCAAAGTTCCTTGAGCATCTTCGTGCAATAGGGGAACATACTGCCTGAGTTGGCATGAAATATATTCAAGAGAGAAGTGAAAACAGAAAAGCCAGCAGCGACGTCAAGATTAAAATACTGCCAAAATGACATGGAATGAGAAATCCCATGACTTCACGTTCAGCGCCCAAGCCATCTCATCCTGGCATGACGGATCACATCTTCGTCTACCCGACTCTCATGGGCTAGATGTGTCACCAAAGAAGGCCGGGCACTTGGCAGGTGCCCTCGACCCGTTTGGGCCCGGGCCCATTTGGGGAAAGGGGCCATGCCTAGCAGGGCCACTTCTCACCGGGCCTTCATGCCCCATGCCTGGGCCCATGCACAGCCGATGACCATGGCTAAGCACCGATATCCAGTGTAAATGCATTTATTAAAGGGAAAATTACACAAATAATCCATAACTGTGGCTCATTATGTAATGTGGCTTTTGAATTTTTAATATGTTCAATGCGGTCCCTAAATTTTAGCCTAATGTGTAATGTAGTCCATAAATTTTTAATTTGTTAAATGTTCAATGAATTTTTTTATTATATATATTCGAGTTAATTCTCGCATCATATGAAATATTCAATGTTGTTCATGATATTGAATTAATTAAAGGACTATATTGAACATTTTCATGAAATTAAGGTACTACATTAAGCAAGTACCAACCGTCCAAATTTTACGTTAAACAAATAAAAAATTCATGGACTATATTGAACATCATGGTAAAATTCGGGGATTGCATTAAATAAATTAAAATTTTAAGATCATTTGTGTCATTCTCTTTGGCAAAAGTATAATCTAAGTGCTAAAATTTACAAAAAGATATATACAAGTATTGCTTTTTTTGAAAATTGGAATACCTAAATGCCAAGTCCAGCGATCCTAACCGGAAATCATACATGACAATTTTTTATTAATATAACTTGCATATATGGTTCACTAGAGAGTTGAGTTAGCAAAGAAGAACCAAAATAATGTCGTTTTTACTTTAGATTTAAATTTTAATATAAATATTAATTAAATTAAATTTGAAAATAAATTCTTTAAAAAAAGAAGAATTGCAAAACTTCTATGACAATTGTGCAAGCCCTCATCGTTGCCTCCCCACCATTGCTTGGAAGGACCAATGATAGTGTAGGAATGGTTGGCCAGGGTCATTGAGTCTTGGCGAGGAGCTAGCAACCTTGGTTGACCGACGGCAAGGGCTTGCAAGCCCTCACCCAGAGTTGGGGTGAGGGTTGCAACCTCCCCCAAATCTGGCAAGGGTTGCCGGCCCTTGCTTAGCTGGGTCAAGAGTTGTCCTAAGCATGAGCAAGGGCTTGCATGCCCTCATTGTCGATTGGCCAAGGTCATCGACCTTTGGCCAAGGCTTCACAACCCCAGCCAACTCTCTCCTTACCATCGTTGGCCCTTCTTGGCAACAGTGGAGAGGTGGTGATGAGAGTTGTGCCAGCTCTCGCCGAACTTCTACAATTCTTTTCTTTTACATTTTGGTTTTAAATTTAATTTAATTAATATTTATATTAAAATTTAAAATTGAGGCAAAACGACGTTATTTTTTGTTTATCTAACCATGTGAGAGTGTAAAATGACGATGTTGTACACTTGTCTCGGCGAGAAAACGCAACATCAACAATTTGGTTGGATTTTCTTGTCATTAGCAATTAAACGGACATGTTATGTTACCTCATTTCTGTACTTTCGCAACGATAATGATGCCCCGCTGTCTCTCACCCTAGAACATGGAAATGGCTGTCTCGCTCTCCGTCCGTCTCTTCTTCGCGACGAACTCCATTCCTTCCGCAGGTTCCTCTCTCTGTCTCTGTCTCTGTCTCTGTCTCTCTGAGTTCCTGTCGTTTGGGAACATAAAGCGACCATTTTGAGGAGACCCCCATGTGGGAAACGAGATTGAAACTGTGTCTGGCTTTCAGGTGGAACTGGAAGATGTAATCAGTCTGTGGTAGTCTTCCCTCTCTCTCTCTCTCTCTCTCCAAATTCTGAATTTTTCACTCTCATCTCACCTTTTTGTTCCGCCGAATCGCATCTCGAAGAGATTGCTGAGTGGTTTGAATCGGTTGGTGTGGAACAGAGAGCGCTTCCGATACAGTATTCACCGTGGGCAAGAAGAGATCGCCTGCCGTGCAGCTACTAGTGGACGAGTACACCTCAAGCTCCGACGTTATTGCGCCGTCGAGGATGTCCAAGTTCGCTCCAACCCTAGAAATGCACGGTGGGTCGCCCTCCCCACCCTCTTTCCCACTTCCCCACGTTTCGCAATCCCGAGATCTTTCCTAAAAGAAGTTCCTTTTGGAATTAGTGTGCTCTGCACACTGGTCATTCACAGAGAGTTAGCCCTTTTGCAGTGAGAAGCAGGCTCAAATTGTCGATGAAGATGTGGCAGTCATGAATCTTATTAAACCTGGTGATTGGGTATTACTCTTGTTTTGACTCGGAGCCAATTCACAGTTCCTAATCATTCTGTTAAAGCAGGAATGACCGAATTCCCCGAAAAAACCTGCCTTCCATAAGGGAACAGCTGCTCATTTTCTGTATGTGATTTTTGTCGCACTCTACGCTGTGTTTAAGTGCAGCCTGGTTGTGGTGTCAGAACAGCAAGATATGCGTTTAGTGAAATGTCTGCATTCAGCTTACTTATGGCTGCATACAACTGATGATGAAAATCAGAAGGCAGAATTTATGTGATTCTTTTTCCTTTTCAGGTCGTGCTGTTGGATGAGCAGGGGATAGACATTGAGTCAGAGGAGATGGCTGAGTTGATCGGTGGTGCTGCAGATAAGGTATGAATTCCTGCTCCACTTCACATCCGCAAGTTCTTTATAGCAATATTACTATCATCATACAGTCCCAATTGGAACAGATGCTAGAAAATTCTATTGATCGTTACTATGAGTAGTATGTATCTTATATACCTTAGGTTCTCTATGACACGGCATGCATTGCTATGAATTAGAGAGTCCCATGGAAGACTGTTGCATTTTTCTTCTAAGCTCTTTCTTTCGCTTTATATCATCATCATCATTACAGAGATGTTAGTATGTTTGATTCTGGCATGAATGCAACTTACTTGGAGTCATCTCTCCTTTTGATATTTTAGGGAGCTTCGAAGCTATCATTTTGCATCGGTGGACCTTATGGTCATGGACCAAAATTGAGAGAACGTGCCAACATATCAATCAAGTTATCTTCCCTGGTCTTGAATCACCAAATTGCACTTGTTGTGCTGATGGAACAACTCTACAGGTTATTTGCAAGAACTACCAGAGCAAAGTCATGTTTCCATAAGCTATTGGACCTTAGAATTTACCTTCTCTATTAAATTTCAAATTAATGTCTGTCATAGGGTACCTTGCTGAATTTCATTGACAAAAGAATATTCACCAAGCTTGGAGCACCAAAACCAATATGTATTTAAAGATTAACATAAAGTGAGTTGTTCGATGTTCAACAACCGTACCTATTTGGTTACCGCACATTACTTAATTACTCTTCCGATAATGGATAGTGGCGAAACTTCCATCACAAATATCCCCAGATAAGAATTAACCTGCCATTTGACCTGATGGATGATAAAATTCATGCTGAGGTGTATCTACTGTCTCTTTTTGCATAGGGGTGCATGCTCTAACTCACTTTTTATATATGGAGCAACCATGTTCCTTCACTTGTTGCTCGTGGGTCAGAAGAATTCAGAAATTCTTGTTTCTTTCAATTTAGCAATGGTAGGATAGTTCAAGAGTACGGTCCTAACAGTTGGTGGAGTCATGGTTATTGGGTAAAATGACACCTGCGATCTACACACTTGTAATGTTACCATAAAGGCAAGCCGTCATCTGAATGTTGATCATGCTCTGACCACGTTGGTCGCTCACGGTAAACAATTAATGCTTTCTTCTTGCATTTTCAGGTCATGGACAATCCTGAAGGGGCAAAAGTATCATCACTAGCCATTCCACCTGCGTATCTGAGGTTGTTACTTATGTGGGGAGTGGACTTTTTATGTTCAGCACATCCTATGCATTCTTAATTTCTCACATCTATGTCGATTTCATAGACTTAAGGTAGTGCACCATTCTCAAAGCTGGACCTGTCAGTGGTTTACTACAACTTGTAGTTTCGTACCAGCAGCTCTGCAATCTCACGAATTTGGGTGTAGGGTTCATCTTCTGCAGGAACGTTCATACACAGAAAGAAATGCTCGACAGAGTGCATGGAGCTGTAGAACTGCCTTCCATGCTTTGTTTTGTTCGCCTTTCCCAGCCAATTTTAAGGACATACTGGTTGGGCGACACGCTGGTTGACAAAGCTGAATGTAGAATGTGGTTGGAATCTAATTGAGTCGACTTTTGTAATATGTCGTGAAAGATAATGGACCGACCAGCTTTGTTCTATTGCAAAGCATCCACTTGGTTTCCGTTTCGCAGGATCACTTGTTATGTGTTGATCTACGGAGAAATCTTTTGATTATGTTTGAATTCGAAATAGGTTTCCGTGGCAGTTAGCGGGAAATAGTGAGGCATGAAGACGTGGTTCCTTTTCGTGTGCAAGAGGCAGCCCAAATCCTTATTGTTTAGGATTCACACCGAGTGTAATGGGCGGCCTTGCATAAACATATTCCTTGTATTGATAAGTCGATCTAAAATATAGATATAGCATCTTCCTTTAATAAAAGGACAGTGCACGTTAATCAATTTTTTTGGGTTTTTACTGCATTTTGTGTCTGTCTGGTTCACCTAAGGAAAACAGTCGGTTCTTTTCGCCCAACGAGTAGCGACTTTCACTCACTCGGCGGCGAACCGTTAACATTGTCAGTGGATAACAAACGACCACGTCACGACAAAGATGCGTGCCTACGTGTCAATGTCCGTATCTCTCTCTCTCTCTCTGAGCTCATTGATAGGTGGGGAGTGGGGGCACGTGGAACGAAAGAGGAAAACGGCATGGCCCTGTTTCGATCACCAGCCTCACCACTCCGTCCCAGTCTCAGACTGAGACGCCTCCTCAACGCATCAAGATCCAAGCTTTGTCTTCGTTCCCCAACGGCAATGGCTATGGCTTCTTCTTCTTCTTCTTCTTCTTCTTCTTCTTCTGCCTCTGAACATACCGAACCCATGCCCGCATCGGCAAAACTTTTCCACGTCCCTGCACTGAACGCCCTCGAAATGGAGCGAATTGCGGACGAGACCATGCACAGATACTCCCGCAGTAACAATGACGCGAAGAGGAAGGGCCGAGGGACGGTGATCGTGTGGTTCAGGAACGATCTGAGGGTGTTGGACAACGAGGTTTTGTTCCAGGCCTGGTGTTCCTCTGAGCTCGTCTTGCCCGTTTATTGCCTTGACCCCCGCCACTTCGCCACCACCCATTACTTTGGCTTCCCCAAGACTGGCGGTAAAATATCATCGTCTTTTATCTCTCCTCTCTCTTTCCCTGCACCAACAAAAGCCGAGTTCATATGCACTTCCCATTCTCCAATCTAACCCCTTCTTTGACTTTATCATTGATAACTCTCGGCATTTCTACCAATATGACTATGCATGCTTACCCTTTTGCTATTGCTGTGTTTGTGGAACATTAAGTGATTACAAAGTGATTCTGATTGGTAAAAGATCGAAGTCGTGTCACTTCTATTTTTGGCAGCTTTGAGGGCACAGTTTCTAATTGAGTGTTTGGAGGACCTGAAACGGAATTTGGTAAAGCGGGGTCTTGACTTGCTTATACGCCAAGGGAAGGCTGAAGAGATTCTTCCATCCATTGCCAGAACATTCGGAGCACATGCGGTGAAGTCCTTCCCCCACTCCTTCTCGATTATACAGGTACCCAGATAAGTTCTGATCCACCTAAACGATAATGACATCATGTTTGTTGTGCTTTCCAGGTTTATGCCTAGAAAGAAACTTGCAGTGAAGAGCTGGATGTTGAAAGACGGGTTTGCAAAGGTCTAGCATTATCGTCCATAGCTACATCCAACGAGCTCAGTGGCACGGATCCTTTGATTGATGCCAAGCCACAACACGCCTCTGGCATCAGCTTCAAGGAGGACCCACGGTTACATCTTATGTGGGTAGTACTCTGTACCACATTGATGACCTTCCGTTTGGTATAGATCATATACCTGATGTGTATACTCAATTCCGCAAGGCATGTATCCTCTCTTCAATTGCTGTGCTGGAGACGTAAAGGAACATGTGCGCTAATGAAATCGGTAATTGCAGTCTGTCGAATCTAATTGCAGGATCGAGATTGCATAAAGGTTCCGAAATACATAGGGCCAGCACCTTCCACTAATGATTGGGGCTGTATTCCTACACTTGAGCAGCTTGGGCTTTCCTTAGATCAGGCATGTTATCGATTCAATCTTTCGTGAACTTTGTTGGCATATAAATTTTTCATTGCACCTGTGCGAAGTTTGAATTCAGTAATGCAGCTCTAGTAACACCGATATTCTTAACCCACTTTTCCTTTGTATGCAGGTCAAACGAGGGATGAAGTTATCTGGGGGTGAAAATGCAGCATTGAGCAGAGTACATGAATACTTCTGGAAAAAGGTAATATATTACTTAGATTACTCTGTTGCTCTTACCTTTCTTGATTCTAAGTAGATCTGTCTAGCATAATGTTTTTGTCATCACTGAAGTAGCTGCCATATTTTGAAATGTTACCTCTTGCTTCCCATGTAGGATTTGTTAAGTACTTACAAAAGACTCGGAATGGGATGGTCGGGGCTGATTACTCAACTAAACTTTCCCCTGGCTTGCTACAGGATGCCTTTCTCCCGTCTTTTATGTGAAGAGGTGGCTAGAAATGTGACCTTTTTCTCTATTGTATGCATAGTAATATTAAAGGATAATTCTGATGAGAGCTATTTATCTTTTGGACATGTAGGTGAAAAGATATGAAAAGGAAAGGGTGGCAAATGATTCAACATATTGGTCTCTCTCTCTCTCTCTCTCTCACGCATGTGTCTGCTCTCTTGTTTAAGCTGCACAGGCACATATACAGATGAGCATACTGATGCTTAAATGCAATGTGTATGCTCACTCTCATTTTTGGCAAACATAACACTCGCTATGTATTTAACTGTCTCTGTTTGATTCATGTTTTTCTGTTGAAAACATCCAACTTTTTCCCCTCTTAGGCTGGTAAGTCACCATTTTAGCTTCACAGTTAATCAAATTACGAATCTTAAGCATGAAAGTCTAGCTGGGCACTCAGAAGTTCTATCTAATGGCAAAAAGCTTTCCACTGAGGAGCAAAATTCAACTCTCAAGCATAATCTTACCTTCCTTTGCTTACCCAATCATTTCCATCCTTTCAGGGTCTTGTTTGAATTGATTTGGAGGGATTACTTCAGGTTTCTTTCAATCAAATATGGAAATTCCATTTTCCATCTGGGTAAGGGTTTCAATGCAGTTAACATTTGATCTAGTTCATCAATTAGCACGGAACATTCCATCAGATGGATATCATACTTTAGTCTTTAGGAAATAGAAAATTTTGATAGAAATACCATACAAAGCATAGTCAAATTATGTATTAGGATGCAATAAGTTGTGCCATGGTGATATAACAGCCAATACGCGGTTTTTCCAAACATAATATACCTTAAACAGCGACATTGTGTCATTTTTGGAAAGAACTGCTTCACTACCTCGTATTAGTAGTATAGCAGCACATATTTTATTTCGGTAGATTGACATCATGCGGTTTTTGTTTACTGTTTCTCTATATGCTTGTGGACATTTCCATCACCTAGTTCGATCTTTAAAGGTGGTCCAAGGAAAGTGAAGAGCAACTGGAGCCAAGACGGAAACTGTTCAACTGCTGGAAAGATGGCGGTACAGGGTATAGCATATTTCTGTTATTCTGCTTGTCAATGTATTCTCACTTGGAGACAGGTTTTTAAGTGGCATTGGCATCTGTTAAGCACTGGGAAATGAATGATTATAATTCATTTTGGTTCCAAGAGACTTTGGTCTTGCTGAAGTAGCTTAATCTTCTATTAAATTCTCTGTCCAATCTCTTCAGCAGTCTCAATTCTTATGTAGCTTGTTAACTCCTTAGGTATCCTCTAATAGATGCAAATATGAAGGAACTATCAACCACTGGATTTATGTCGAACAGAGGAAGACAGGTTAGCCTCAGTCATATTTGCTTACATGTTAACATAAAATTTAGTGTACACAGAACTTTCAGAATAAAAATGAAAGGAAATCCTTCCCCTTCCTATGTGAAATCCTGTCTGTAATAAAATTAGTTTTTTACCTCATGGATGTGATGTCTATTCAACAGATTGTATGTTCATTTCTCGTTCGTGACATGGGTCTTGACTGGCGTATGGGAGCTGAATGGTTTGAGACCTGTCTTCTTGATTATGATCCTTGCTCGAACTACGGAAATTGGACGTATGGTGCAGGTGATACTTATTTCATGCTTCCAGTTCAGAACATCATGTATGCTTTTTGCATGGTTTCCAACTCTATCATGGGATTACACTAGCATGTTCATCGGTTTTCTTCCGAAAGTTCTATCTTACATCACATATAACATGTTGAAATGAAATGGAAAAGATTTTGATTCCCCATAGCTTGGTGATGATATATGACTTGTACAGCATCTTATGAAGCTAAAGGACACATTATCGCACTTGCGTTTTTGTCCTCTGCACAGAAACCTCCAGGGTGGATATCGCATGACAAGTGGATAATTGACCTCATATTTACAGAAATAGGATTAAGACATGGTATTTCGAATTTGATTGGAATTATAAATTATGGATCTGATCTAGCAGACAAAATTATTGCAGATTTCATAGGACCTTTATCGAGAATATCCCAAAGATGACCAAAGCATGTAAGGGAGACTAATATTTGAAACTAACAATATATAGCTGCTCATATTCCACACTTTCTTTTTCGGCATCTAGTTCTTATTCATGGTCATGCTTTGTGCTTCAAATTGTTGTTTTCCTTGAATGTCCAGGAGACCTAAAATTTTTACTTACAAGTAAACCAGCCAACCATTGTTGGGAGACTAATTCCTGCATTTTACAGTTCTCATAAGTTAGACTAATGTACAATCACCTTCTGAAAAAAAGGTTACTTTGGTGCATCATGAGGGAGGGAAATTTTTCTTTTTTTTTTTTTTGAAAATGCAAATGAATTATATTGAAATAGATAATGAATTTTCTTTCTCTTGATAATAATTAATTTTGCTGAACAGTTAGCCAATGGTCAGCTTGTTTTATCATTCTCATTCAAAGAAAAAGTTTTATCTTTCTGATGCACAGTCATGGAACTCCTACTGGTGACGTAATACCTATCTAGGTTTATAGTTAACATTACATTGTATGTTTTCTTTCTGCACAGGAGTAGGGAATGACCCTAGAGAGGATCGTTATTTCAGCATCCCTAAACAAGTGCGTATGCTTTTCTTTCAACTGTTTGCTTTACATGAAGGGACAAATGTGCTTATAGAGAGTCTAGATGGTTAGTTTGTTGGTTTATAGTCTGCAAGTCAGTAAGCCTTTATAACTATCAAACAATGACCTTGTAGGCTCTATCTGCTTGGCTTAAATAGTGGATGTGGTGATTGGAGAGTTTAATTTATTTCTTGTAAGAGGAGGCTTATAGTGTTTCAGGCAGCATGGTGGCAACTTTGTAAGAGCCCTTGTACTGTTGGGGCTCTGTATTAGTAAATGCATTTTTCTTTTCGCCTTAAGTTGTATTTCAAATCTCTGACTCAGTATAACTTCAAAAATTACTCAGGCACAAACATATGATCCTGAAGGAGAATATGTAGCATTTTGGTTGCCTCAGCTACGAATGCTTCCAAAAGATAAACGGCACTTTCCTGGAAGATTATATATTCAGCAGATCGTGCCCCTGAAGTTTGGGAATAATCCTAGACAACATGGCACTCAGACCATTTTGTCTGACAGACAGAGAAAGTCTAGAAGATAGATGCAAAGGACACTGAAGACAAAAAGAGGAAAGTAACTACCAGGGAATTAGTGTCTTCTCAAACTGATCTCCTCTGCAATGAGGTTTTGTTCTAATTCATAGTAGAAAAAGTGTTGGTTTTTATGAGTCTTCTTCTTTATATCTATCTTCTTCAATGTTGGAGTTAACTTTAAATACAGCAGATTAACTATTGTTGAATTCAGAAATTTCAATGAATTGAAGAGAGCAATTTGATAGCGCGGTTGACAATGTCTATTCATCATTTTCTGGATACCAGGAGCATTAAGATGACGGACTATATATGTTTAAATGCTGTACACAATCGTGTCTGTTCCTCTTTGTTAGTCAAGGTTTTGAGTAGCTTTGCGGTGATGACATGCCACAAAATGACTTACTGTGAAGATCATTTGCCTGCTGAGATATCAAGATCCACAGCTACCAAGTGAAGAGTTATTGTTAACTTAGATACGAAGGAGTGAAACGGTGATTGTAATATCGAGTTTAAGCACAAGCGCATAAGCCAAAGGTGGTATTAATGGTGGTGAAGCCCCCATCCACTGCTAAATTATGGCCACTAATGTCTTGGACTCGTAGCTCCCAAAAACAAAGCAGCCTCGGTTAAATGCCCTTTTGAAGAGCTGCCCATTGTAGGTTTGAATACACTCGGAATCCTCCATTCCCATGAGTTATTGGAGAAGTGCCTTGACAATAGTTTTGAAATGAAACAAAGTGACAGACAATTCACGCGAACCCATGTCCGAGCTCGGTGGCCACACTCCTTTGAGCTCCATGATGTCGTACTTGGAGCTGGTGTACGCAAGGGACGCAACCCAGCCCACGCCTGAGCTGAAACTTCCTACATCGATGATGCTTCCTCTTCGCGATGGGATAAGGGCCTGAGCTGCATGCTTGGTCCTTAAGAAAACATCCGTCAGGTTCACACTAACCACTCTCTCTAAGTCGGTCCTCTCATTGTACAGTATGTTGGATTTGGCTTCATCACCAACCACAGCCTTCTTCGCCATTATATCAAACTTTACGTGCTCGTCAACTTCAGCGTTAATGGCATTTTTGAGGTCGGACTCGCTTGATACATCCGCATTGTGAAAAGAGCATGGTCACTGGTCCTAGGTCCTAGGTCCTTGTACACCGACTTGCCTAAGTTTTCACGAGTATCGGCTATTAGGACTTTAGCCCCACGTTTGGAGAATTAATCAAATCCTAAAATGTCCTCACCGGTCGTTGTTAAAAGAAAAGGCCAACGCGGCAGCCAGGGAGAAAGAGGATATCCTTAAAAAGTTGTGGTGGTCTGAGTATGTGGCTCTTGTTCACTTCGCTCGCAACCGATTAGGATGATGAACAAATCAAGACAGCTGCAAGACAGCTGCAAGACCACTGCCAGCTCACTCTTGCTCATTTCGATTCCCTCCTCTCTTCTCTGTCTTCCTTGTGAAGCTGTCTCTGGCGGTCATCACGAGCTTTCGTATAAGAGAGCATTGTCCTAGACAACCCACACGGCACGAAAACGTCGTTTTCCTTAATGTTTTGTCCTCTTTTTCCCCTGCGCGCAAGAATCACGCTCTGCCCAACTTTCTGGTTGGACTTGGCTTTACTCAAATACATCATTTTCTTCTCGATGCATCTAATTCCTCTTTCTCCCTTCTTTGATACATTTAGAACCACAGGCCTGTGTAAATAAAAGCTTGCACGGTCGGCAACGTCCATTCCATACTATATGCACGCGGGAAGATATTGCCGGCATCATTTTTTAGGACCGACGCTTAACAATCATTGTTTAAGCTTTAATCCTTATATATAAGTGTTTTAAAGTGCATCGTTGACTAATCATCGTTGAAGCTAGCTTGCGACTCCAAGACTAGACGCCTTTTGATCAAGACAAGACATGTCGGCAGCTATTTATCCATCTCTGCTTATGAGGACGACTACATGAGAATTTGAAGTCGCATCACCCCCATTTGAAAGCTGACTTTGTATATATGTGACAAGAGCAGAAAAATGAAGTTGATCATAACTCTTACAATGTTTAAAGAGTTCACAGATAATTATAAAAGCACTCTCAATTACTTCCAAGTTCTATATCGATACATTAAAAGTCCCGAAACTCCACTTAAAAGATGAAACGCGTGAATAATGACCAGTATCTCACTAACAACATTGCAACCATGCACGAAAATGCTAAGTTTATTGAGACTGGTTTATAAAATCTGCATACTAAATGACATTTCAGATTGCAAGTCAATTTTAAATGAATTGATCATATTCCACAGTCAATAGCGGTCCGACACTTAGTGGGGTCCGACTAATGGACCAACTTAGGCTTGCTTGCCTGATGCCTTTTCGTGCCGGCCAAGCCCGGCCAATGAGGCTGGTGTGCCAACGGCAAGCCCATCACATTCTCGAACCTATTTTAACCAATTTTTTTTTTTAAATTCCAACCCTGGATCTTTTCTTTAATCTTTTTCAAATTACCATCTCATTTTATCAAAAAAAATTTATAAATGATTTAATCCCTAGGTGGCCATTCATTCCATGAGTTGCGAGAGAAATCTCTTCCACCGATAAGTAGACTATATATTATGGTAAAGGCTAAAGCTCCCTAATCTCTATATGAATATGCTGATAGGATGCTCACATTGGCATCGGCAATTAGATATAATAAACGATGTCGTTACCGACCAAAAAAACAAAAAAACGATGCCGTTACAACTCTTTATATTATGATTTTACGGATGAAATTATAGGCTGGTAAAGTCTCGGTAAAGATGGGAGGTTACTATCGGGGAGCGATTCAAAAGTTTAAGCAATTGGATTTGCTTCAAAACCGTCACTTGTTCATTTAAGGCTACTAATATGAGAGCCAACTTGTAAATAAGTATCTTTTGGAGAAATTATTTCCCAACTTTTTGGTAGTTGAATAATGAAAAATTAATTCAATTACAATTTTTCCATTGACTAAAAACAACAAGTTTAGATTGGGGAAAATAACTTTTCCTCTAGCAAGAAGGAAATCACATTTCCTTAATCACCAAAAAAATAATAACTTATTGTTTTCCTCGAAAATCATTTTTTCGGAAAATATTTTCTTTTATCATGAAACTTCAATGAAAAAAAGAACACCTTTATAAAAGGTCAAATTACCAAAAAAATCTCAAACATATTGCAATTGTACTAATTCGGTCTTAAACCTTTCGATTTTACCAATTTAGTCATAATTTATTCATGATTTGTTAATGTAGGCCTTCTAACCAAGTTTGGTTGATAAATTATTAAGTGGATATTGGCGGTCTAACATGAAATGCATGAACAAATTTATAATATTTCAGAATTTTCAGAATTTTAAAATTTTTTTATTTCTTTTTCTTTTCTTTTTCATTTTAAGCCTAGTGAGGGTTGCCAATCGACCCTCACCTACCATGGCAAGCCCTCCCTAGACCTAGCAAGGGTTGCGACCGACAAGGCTTCGGTGCCCTTGTCTAGTGGTCGGCAAGGTCGGATGATGAATCTTATTGGACTTGGCAAGGAAAAGAAAGAAAGAAAAAGAAAGAAAAAGTATATATTTTTCACAATTATTCAAGTCGGTGTCGGCCATCTTATGTGGCGGCTGCCGGTGTCATGTTAGTGATTTTTAGCCAAAATTGATTTAGGACTGTATTGATAAATCATAAAAAGTTTAACATTAGATCGATCGAATCGAAAAATTTATGCTTGAATTGGGTTTAGAATTCCTTTTGGTAATTTCGAATTGGCCAAAAAGCCTGTGTTTACATCATATTCGAATCCGGGAACAAATTCATTTGTCAGGAAGCGCAGTTACATTGCTCTCACTATTGATGTTCACGGAGACTTCTGGAGCTAATAAAACCACCTTCCAGGGATGTCGTCCTATCCAACGACATATTATAAAGACAACCACAGCAAGCAATCTCGCTGAAGGGTGCAATTATGATAGTCACTAGACATTTTTTAATCGACACAAGGAACAATGTGGAAAGACAAGCAGGGAACAATGAAGAGGTGTCACTAGACTTTTTTATTCGACACAAGGAACATTGTGGAAAGACAAGCAGGGAACAATGAAGAGGTGTTATTCGTTAAGCACGAGCAAACAAGCCGAAGGCGGGATTGATGGTGGTGAAGCCTCCATCCACCGCCAGATTGTGGCCACTTATGTACTTGGATTCATCACTCCCCAGAAACACGGCAGCATCCGCTACATCTTCATTCTGAAGACTCACCCCATCCAAGTTAGAATACACCCCGACTCGTCCATTTCGGACGACATTGAAAAAATCCCTTGACGTTGGTGATAGAATGAAATAAGGTGAGAGACAGTTCACGCGAATTCCGTATCGCCCAAGCTCCGCAGCCACGTTCCTTGTGAGCCCCAGGACACCGTGCTTGGAGCTGGTGTATGCATGGGGTGCAACCCCACCCACACTGGAGCTGACGCTTCCGACATTGATGATGCTTCCTCCTCGTGACAGGATCATGGCTCGAGCCGCATGCTTGGTTCCTAGGAAAACACCCGTCAGGTTCACGCTTACTACTCTCTCAAAGTCGGCCTTGTCATTGTCCAATATTTTGGCTCTGAGTGGTTCGATGGTTGCAGCATTGTTCACCATTATGTCCAGCTTTCCATGCTTGTCAACGGCAGTGTTAATGGCTTTTTCAACGTCGGATTCGCTTGATACATCACAATGTACAAAGGATGCAGTCTCTGGCCCTAGATCCTTGCACACCGACTCGCCCAAGTCGTCGCGAATGTCAGCTATAATGACTCTAGCCCCATGCTTTGAGAAGAGCCTCGCGGTAGATCCTCCTATGCCACCCGCCCCACCAGTGATCACTGCCACCTTTCCCTCTAGTCTGAAAAGGAAAATAATCATCTCAAACTTAATCTATACGTGTCTATATCAATATGTGAATGTCTAAGTTGTGCAAGAAAAACTCCATATCGTTTTTCTTTGGGAAGATCGATCGAGAACAACGTTATGATTACAAAGAAACTGAGATAAGAAGTTTCGCTTAATGGGGCAAGCTAGCCTTCGTCTGATGCTGCCCAAGCAAAATCAAACTACGGTCTTTCAGTTTCCATGACATTGAATCATGCTTATTAAGGAACAGCGCACGTGAGGGTTCGTGGCGGAAAAGTTGTATACTTTGCTTGAACCTTTTGACACGAAAAGCAATTGAGTTCTAGAATGTGGATACCTTCTTGCAGCTCGGGAAAGAAGTGCTCCTGTTGCCATAGTTTGCTCCGATACTAAATTGTTGCGTTCTGAGAAGTGTGTGGGTATTGAGGCTTTGGTCACTTGCTCCCAAGAATTTTCTTTTGGATGAACAAATCAAGACTGCCACAAGACCCTCAGCTCACTCTTACTCATTTCGATTTTCTTCCCTTTATCCCTTGTCCCTATTGTGAAGCTATCACTCGCTCCTCAGGAGCTTTCTTATAGAGAGCATTCCGATAGATAATCGTCATGTTATGAAAACCTGATTTTTCTTATTATTTTGTCCTTTTTTTCGCTACGCACGAGTATCCCGTACCCAACTTTTTGACTGGACTTGCCTTTACTCAAATCCATCTCTTCTTTTGATGGATTTAGAACCATAAGTTGTGTGGATGAAAGCTTAACCAATCAGCAAAGCTCGGGAGTTACATATTGCTGACATCATTTTTAGGACCGATACTAAATAAATATTGTTCGACTTTGAATCCTTATATTTGTAAGTGTTTTAAAGTGCATTGTTGAATTAATCATCGTTGGGGCTAGCTTGCAATTCCAAAGATTTGAGGCCTTCGATCAAGACATGTGGGCAGCTGTATGTAACTCTGCTTACGAGGACGACTACCAAGAATTTGCAGAGCAGAAAAATGAAGCTACTTAGCAGTTTGCCACATGTTTGCCTGGCTTGAAGGTGAAAAAATCATTTTCCATTGTATCTTCTATCTTAAAAGTTATTGTGCAAGTCCTTATAAATTTGTTATTATATTGCCATAGAAAAAAAAAAAAAACAAGCGAAGAGGAATGAATATCATGAGATTATACGATGTATGACCTGTGTCCACGCAGAAAGAGGTGGCCATGAAGACCAGCGAAATCAACTTAGAATTTATAAGTTTTGTTCAATCCCCATCTACCCAGTGTTGACTTAGTGTATCTCTCACAATGTTTAAAGAGCTCACAAAGAATATTGTACTAATATATTAAAAACTCCCAGAAGTACACTTAAACATAGGGGAAAGTATAAAAAAATTAAATCATAAACCTCTTGGGTGGCTAATTTAATCCAAAACCTTTCATTTTGGACAATTTAACAATTAAAATTTTCACGATTTGCTAATAAAGTCATTTTGGCCAATTTTGGTAAAAATTGCTGACGTGGATGTTGGCCGCTCTACTTTGCATAGCCGGCGCTAATGTTGATAATTTTTGTAATTCTTTTTGTAAGTTTTCTGAATTTTTTTTTTTTTTTGCCTTTTTTGCCTTTTTTCCTTTCCTTTCTTTTCTTTCTGTTTTTCCCTCCGTTGGATTTCCAGTCGGTAGGGTCTCTACAATGCTCTAGCTAGCTGTGGGCGAGAGCCTCTGTGTCCTCTCTAGTCATCGACCGCAGAAGAGATTTTGTTTTCACGTGGATATTATTTAGGCAATGCAATAAATGGGCCCCAAATTGACTGCCCAATTCTAGCTAAATTTGGGGTCCATCTTTTGCTCCCGGTAGTTGCACCATCCTATCTTGATCTTATTGCGTGTGATCTCATGACATGACTAGTAACTAGCTACTTGTCTATCCACTCTTGAATCACGGAAATGATAGAAAGAGAATCGGAAGACCTTATCCAAGAGCTACATAATACTACAGGTCTTGACTAGCGCCAATCACTGATGACCTTGCCCCATTTCCTTGTTTGATTCTTGTGGTCTTCCATCGAGCTAGTGTTTTGGAATAAATGTTATTATTATTATTTGTTTACCGAGTCTACAAATCAACTAAGCATACTAAATGATATTTGCCTATTGCAACATGTGATTAAATAGTAAAATAAACAGAATAAAAAAATAAATCGGACACCAAATTTATGTAGTTCAATTCGGTTGGTGTGACCTACGTCTACGGGGGAGTAGAAAAGAATTCCATGGAAGAATTGCCAAAAAAGTTCTAAACCTATTGCAATTATGCCAATTTAATCATAAACTTTGTTGACACATAAATTTTGGCGATCTAGGCATTTATTCATTGCATAGAAAAACTAGGGATTAATTTTTAAGCAAAAAATAAATAATAAAAATTGCATAACATATAGTTTTAGGCACATCATTATTTTTTGATAAGGAATAACGATTTGATATATTCGATAAATCTTTCATATATTCATGCGATATACACACTTTGAGAGATATATTTCGCAGAAAATTGAAAGATTTCGAGGAATATTTTAGGTGGGATATATATTTGGTGCTAATCTTTGGACAATATACATTTTGACATAATAAAAGAAATGCCGGATCTTTCAATTGTCGATGGGTATGAGCAAAGGAAAGAAAATAAAATAAAATCAAGGAGATTGTGCCTTGGTCGTGTGAGATAGGAGTGAGTATGGTCCGAGTTGGGCCTGTTCACCCCTTAACCTTAGGACCAACTCGCACGCCATCTTTGGTCCTCAATTTTGGGACCGATGACCGACCCTATTGAGCTTGGGACCGAGGACCGGACCGACCCGATGGTTCGGTCTGGTTCTAAGGTCAACCCAAGACTAACCAATAATTTTTTATTTCATTTTTTGTACTCCTTAAAAAAGCGATTGAGGACAGGACTAACCCAATGGGTTCGGTCCGTTTCAAGGTTAACCTAGGACTAACCAATAAATTTTTTATTTCATTTTTTGTACTTCTTGAAAGGGCAACCGAGGACCGTACCGACCCAATGGGTTCGATGATGAGTAAGGTCAGCTAAGAAAGGCAAGCGATGAGGGTCAAGTGGGGTGATCGTCGAACAGAATGAGTATCAAATGTTGAGCGAAAAGTAGTAAGCCAAGTGAGCATCGAGCGGTGAGGGGGCACGAGTGACCCAAAGCGAGCAAGGCGAGTGTCAAGTGGCGAGCGGAGAAGTTGTTTCTTTCGATTTTGGAAATTGAAGACTAAGATGACAAATAAGACAAAAGAGAACGAATACTAGAAGAGGATGCCATAAGGAGTTGTTTATACCTTTTTGGACGCCGTGAGGACTCCTTATAAAAACATTTTTCTCCTTTGTAAATTATGACTATTGACACCGTAAAGACATTAAAAATCTAAGTTATTAAAGAATAATGTAAAATTACTTGAACTCCTCATTAAAGAAATGTTTAATATTGTTGACGCCATTTATTTTAAGGTTTTTCTATATAAAAAAATTATAAATAATATACTTTCAAAAAAAAAATTATAAATAATATATATATATATATATATATATATATATATATATATATTAGGGTTGGTCCGGATTGGACCGATCGGCTCTCGGGATCGAGGATCAACTAGCATAGTGTTGGTCAGGAATTCAGGATTAAGGACCAACGCAGTCTTCTTGGAACCGGACTAGGATCGGTAGGGTTAGGCGGTCCAAGGTCAGTCCCGGTTGACCTTGGACTGATGCTCACCCCTAGTGTGAGATGCGATTGAAAAGGAGGAAATTTTGCTTCTTCCATATAGGGACTCTATTTTTTTGCATATAAAGGGGTGTCCTGCACACATTTAAAGGGGGGGAGCCACATAATAGAAACACAGGGCCACAATTCGTGAAAAAAAAAAAGAAAAAAGAAAAAGAAACCCCTCTCTCTCTCTCTCTCTCTCGTCCAAAAGGTGGTCACTTCAAAAGTGCAAAGAAAAGAAGAAGAAGCCAGCAAAGTACAAAGTACAAAGAGAGGAAAGAGTGGACGTGAGAGGAAAAGAAGAAAAGAAAAAAAAGAGAGGAAAGGTCATCTTTTTTGGGAGTCTCTGTTCCTTGCTGCTGCCCGTCGCCCCGCCTCACCTTGATCGCCGCTGCCGCCACTTCCCTCCTTCCGGAAAACGACGAGCCGTGCCGAACACCCCTAGCTGCGAGTCCCACTGTCTTGGGCTCGTTGACTCGACATAGACACTGCTGCTGGTCCAACTGCCACGCCCGACCCCAGACGCGAACCGTCGTTCCCGAATCTTTGGCACTTGTCCAAATAAGATAATTTTCTTGAACCAAATTTATTCTCGATATTATTGCATAAATTGGAATCTTTGATGTTAATAGTGATTCCATCGAGGCTTTAGGCATTATCCAATAGGATATTATTAGCAAAAATCACTATAATTAATAATTTGATCCGTAAGACTCCGGATCATTTTTTCAATTATGTTGATTTTGATGATATTTTGGCTTTAAGATCATTATAATTATTAATTTGATTCGTGAGACTTTGGATCAATTTGTTAATTATTTTGATTTTCTTGACTGTTGTGATGTTTAGGATTAAAATGTTTTTTTTATTTAATCTGTGAGACAACGGATTATTTTTTCAATTATTGTAATCCATCATTTGATGAATATCCTGAGTGGCTTGGATATAATGCCTATATGGTAATTGCTCGTTTTGGAAAACACTAAAAAAAACAAATCTTGCATTGGAATACGATGGTTTCATAAATTAGGATTGATTTTTTTTATTAGATTACACGTTAGGATATATATAGGATTTTCATGATAGCATTGTCTAGTTTGAACAGGATTGCATGTTTAGATAATTTTAGAATAGATTATAATAGGATCTAAATAACATTTTCTTTCATAGATAGGGTCCAATATAACGTTTGCATATTTTTAAAAATCTCGTTTTAAAAAAAAAATAGTTTTCTAAGATAGGATAGAATTTAAGTCAAATTAATCTCTTAAATAGATTAGAAAATTATTCATCTTAGATAGTTTAATTAGGTTTTTTTTTTATCACGAATTTTAATAAAAAAATAAAATATTAGGTGCATGTCAAATAGTTTGCATGCTAGGTTCATTTGATTAGAAATTGCTTGTTAATAGAGTTAGATCATGTAGTTAAAGTGCAATTCTAATTTTGAGATAAAAGAAACCCCCCCCCACCCAAAAAAAAAGAATTGCTTGCTTTGTGTGTTTATTTCTTTTGGTGAAAGTCATTTGATTCTTTAATAATGGATAAGCATCCGTGTGATCACCCTATTGCATGATAGTAAGTTAAAACCAATTAAGACTGCTTGCAAAGACTTTTTTTCGAAAATAAAAAGAATGGAATCGAAAGAGCATTAGAGAAATCTTGTGTAATCAAGTTCCCGTACCCAAAGTCTCTGGTTCGTAGGAGTAAAATAATTTGTAATTGTGCAAATTCAGTCCATCCGACCAAATATAACCGGCTAGCATTGACGTGGGCGTCGACCAATGACGCTGACGTGGTAAACTTTTAATATTTCTTATTCTTTTTTTTCCCCACCTCCTATTTCTTCGTCGATGTGATCTCACTATCCTTGGGCGAGGCGCCTCGCCAGCGGCTACGGAGGTCGACCCTCCCCTTGGTCGAGTGAGACTGAACCTCACTAGATTTGGCAAGGCTAAGCCCAACCAAGACGAGGGTCGACCTCACCAGTGGCAGACAACTCTCGACCTCACCATGGTTGGGTGAGGTTGAGCCTTGCCATTTTTGCAATTCTTTCCGTAAGTTTTTTAATTTTTTTTTTTGCCTTTTTCTCCTTTATTTTATTTTATTTTTGTTTTTTCCTCAGTTGGATTTCCAGCCGGTAGGATCTTTGCAATGCTCTAGTTGATTGTGGGCGAGGCGCCTCACCAGTGGCTAGGGAGGTCGAGCCTCCCCTCGACCTCGGCCGGGCGAGACCAACCCTCATTAGATTTGGCAAGGCTGAACCTAACCAAGACGATCTCACTAGTGGCAGGCGACTCTTGACCTCGCCATGGTTGGGTGAGGTCGAGCCTCGCCACTTTTGCAATTATTTTTGTTAGTTTTCTAAATTTTTTTTGCCTTTTTTTCCTTTGTTTTCTTTTCTTTATGTTTTTTCCTTTGTTGGATTTCCAGCCGGTAGGGTCTCTGCAATGCTCTAGTCGACTGTGGGCAAGAGCCTCTGTGTCCTCTCCAGTCATCGGCCACATAAGAGGTTTTGTTTTCACTTGGATATTGTTTAGGCAATGCAATAAATGTACCCCAAATTGATTGCCCAATTCCAATTACATCTGGGGGTCCATCTTTTGCTCCCAGTCACGTCGATATTGTTTAGGCAATACAATAAATGGGCTACAAATTGATTGGTCAATTCTAGCTAAATCTGAGGGTCCATCTTTTACTCCCGGTAGTTGCATCGTTCAGATTTGGGAGCAAAAGATGGACCCCCCATATTTAGCTGGAATTGGGCAATCAATTTGGGGCCCATTTATTGTATTACCTAAATAATATTCACGTGAAAACAAAACCTCTTCTACGGCCGATGATTGGAGAGGACATAAAGGCTTTCCCCATAGCCGACTTGAGCGTTGCGACCCTACCGACTGGAAATCTAGCAGAGGAATAAAAAGAAAGAGAAGAAAAGAAAGGAAAAAAAAAAAAAAAAAATTAGAAAACTTACAAAAAGAATTGAAAATATGGCGAGGCTCAAGCTCGCCCAACAATGGTGAGGTCGAGAGTCACTTGCCACTGGTGAGGTCAACTCTCGTCTTGGTTGGGCTCGGCCTTGCCAAATCTAGTGAGGTTCGGTATTGCTCGGGCAAGGGAGGGTCGACCACCCTAGCCACTGGCGAGGCGCCTCGCCTAGGGATAAATAGGTCACACCGACGAAGAAAGAGAAGGTGGGGAAAAAAAAAAAGAATAAGAACTTTTTAAAATTTACCACGTCAGCGTCATTGGTCGGCGTCCACGCTAACGCTAGCCGGTCATATTTGGTCGGATGGGCTGAATTTACACAATTGTAAAAGGTTTAGAACATAATTGCAAAAAAAAAAAATTAGTTCATATCTTGAAAAACCCTAAACTGGTAGACGTGTGACAAATTTATCCGAAACTATTTTTTTTACTATGAAAAACCCCAAATCGGTACACCCGTGATAAATTAACCCTCGATGACTATAAAAAACCCTAAACTTATACATTTATGACAAATTTACCCCAAACTATTTTTGACCGCAAAAACCCCAAACTTGTATACCCTTGACAAATTTACCCCAAACTGATACACTTATAACATATTTATCCTCTGTTAATTTTTGTTAAATTTTAATGTCAAATTATTAAGTTAAATGACACGTGACAGTTAACTAGTATACCAATTTGGGATTTCACGCTCCGTTTGTCATAGTTTACAATTTTTGTGATTTTTACGGTATTAATCCAATTTAGTGGAATGAATATTTGTCGTAAATTTATCGGTTTTGGGGTTTGTTGCGGTCGAATAAATTAGTTTGTGGTAAATTTGTTATAAATATACAACTTTAGGGTTTTTTATGGTCAGTTGGGGTAAATTTGTCATAAGTGTACCACTTTGGGGTTTTTCTCTTGGTAAAAAAAATAGTTTTGGTAAATTTGTCACACGTGTACCAGTTTAGGGTTTTCAAGGTATGAACCTTTTTTTTTTTTTTTTTTTTTATATTCCAATTCAGTTCTAAACCTTTTTGCAATTATGTAAATTCAGCCTATTCGACCAAATATGACCGGCTAGCGTTAGCGTGGGCGCCGAGCAATGATGCCGACGTGGTATTTTTTAATGTTTCTTATTCTTTTTTTCCCCACCTTCCTTTTCTCGTCGATGTGACCTCGCTATCCCTGGGTGAGGCGCCTCGCCGTGGCTAGGGAGGTTGAGCCTCCCCCTCGGCCTCGGCCGGGCGAGACCGAACCTCATTAGATTTGGCAAGGCTGAACCTAACCAAGACGATCTCATCAGTGGCAGGCGACTCTTGACCTCGCCATGGTTGGGCGAGGTCGAGCCTCGCCACTTTTGCAATTCTTTTTGTTAGTTTTCTAAATTTACCCCAAACCGGCAAGGCTGAACCTAAACAAAACCTCTTCTACGGCCGATGATTGGAGAGGACATAAAGGCTTTCCCCCACAACCAACTTGAGCGTTGCAGAGACCCTACCGACTGGAAATCTAGCAGAGGAAAAAAAAAAGAAAGAAAAGAAAAGAAAGGAAAAAACGGCAAAAATAATAATCAGAAAACTTACAAAAGAATTGAAAATATGGCGAGGCTCGAGCTCGCCCAACCATGGTGAGGTCGAGAGTCGCTTGCCACTAGTGAGGTCAACTCTCGTCTTGGTTGGTCTCGTACTTGCCAAAAAGAATAAGAAATATTAAAAATTTACCACGTCAACGTCATTGGTCGGCGTCCACGCTAACGTTAGCCGGTCATATTTGGTCGGATGGGTTGAATATACATAACTGTAAAATGTTTAGAACAGAATTGCAAAAAAAAAAAAAAAAAATAGTTCATATCTTGAAAAAACCTAAACTGATATACGTGTGACAAATTTATCCGAAACTATATTTTTTATTATGAAAAACCCCAAATCGGTACACCTGTGATAAATTAACCCTGACTGACTAAAAATAAAAATCCTAAACTTATACATTTACGACAAATTTACCCCAAACTATTGTTTTGACCGTCAAAAACCCCAAACTGGTATACCTTTGACAAATTTACCCCAAACCGGTACACTTATGACATATTTAACATCTGTTTATTTTTGATAAATTTTAATGTCAAATTATTAAGTTAAATTACACGTGACAGTTAAATAGTATACCGGTTTACAATTTTTGTGATTTTTTGTGATGTTAATCCAATTTAACGGAAGGGGTATTTGTCGTAAATTTATTAGTTTGGGGTTTTTTGCGGTCCAATAAATTAGTTTGTGATAAATTTGGTATAAATGTACAGCTTTAGGGTTCTTTTTTAGGGTCAGTTGGGGTAAATTTGTCATAAGTGTACCACTTTGGGGGTTTTTTCTTGGTAAAAATAGTTTGGAGTAAATTTGTCACACATGTACCAGTTTAGGGTTTTTTAGGGTATGAACCCTTTTATTTATTTATTTGAATTCAGTTCTAAACCTTTTGCAATTATGTAAATTCAGCCCATCCGACCAAATATGACCGGCTAGCGTTGGCGCGGGTGCCCACCAATGATGCCGACGTGGCAATTTTCTAATGTTTCTTATTCTTTTTTTTCCCCACCTTCCTTTTCTCGTCAGTGTGACCTCGCTATCCCTGGGCGAGGCGCCTCGCCAGTGGCTAGGGAGGTCGAGCCTCCCCTCGGCCGAGTGAGACCGAACCTCATTAGATTTGGCAAGGCTGAACCTAACCAAGACGACCTCACCATTGGCAGGCGACTCTTGACCTCGCCATGGTTTGGCGAGGTCGAGCCTCTCCACTTTTTGCAATTCTTTTTGTAAGTTTTCTAAATTTTTTTTGCATTTTTTTCCTTTGTTCTATTTTCTTTATGTTTTTTCCTCTGTTGGATTTCCAGCCGGTAGGGTCTCTGCAATGCTCTAGTCGACTATGGGCAAGAGCCTCTGTGTCCTCTCCAGTCATCGGTCACATAAGAGGTTTTGTTTTCACTTGGATATTGTTTAGGCAATGCAATAAATGTGCCCCAAATTGATTGCCCAATTCCAATTACATCTGGGGGTCCATCTTTTGCTCCTAGTCACATCGATATTGTTTAGGCAATACAATAAATTGGCTACAAATTGATTGGTCAATTCTAGCTAAATCTGGGGGTCCATCTTTTACTCCCGGTAGTTGCATCGTTCAGATTTGGGAGCAAAAGATGGACCCCCATATTTAGCTGGAATTGGGCAATCAATTTGGGGCCCATTTATTGTATTACCTAAATAATATTCACGTGAAAACAAAACCTCTTCTACGGCCGATGATTGGAGAGGACATAAAGGCTTTCCCCCACAGCCGACTTGAGCGTTGCAGAGACCCTACCGATTGGAAATCTAGCAGAGGAATAAAAAGAAAGAAAAGAAAAGAAAGGAAAAAACGGCAAAAAAAAAAAATTCAGAAAACTTACAAAAAGAATTGAAATTATGGCGAGCCTCGAGCTCGCCCAACAATGGTGAGGTCGAGAGTCGCTTGCCACTGGTGAGGTCAACTCTCGTCTTGGTTGGGCTCGGCCTTGCCAAATCTAGTGAGGTTCGGTATCGCTCGGGCAAGGGGAGGGTCGACCACCCTAGCCACTGGCGAGGCGCCTCGCCTAGGGATAAATAGGTCACACCGACGAAGAAAGAGAAGGTGGGGAAAAAAAAAGAATAAGAACTTTTTAAAATTTACCACGTCAGCGTCATTGGTCGGCGTCCACGCTAACGCTAGCCGGTCATATTTGGTCGGATGGGCTGAATTTACACAATTGTAAAAGGTTTAGAACAGAATTGCAAAAAAAAAAAAAAATTAGTTCATATCTTGAAAAACCCTAAACTGGTAGACGTGTGACAAATTTATCTGAAACTATTTTTTTTACTATGAAAAACCCCAAATCGGTACACCTGTGATAAATTAACCCTGACTGACTATAAAAAAAACCCTAAACTTATACATTTATGACAAATTTACCCCAAACTATTTTTTTGACCGCAAAAAACCCCAAACTTGTATACCCTTGACAAATTTACCCCAAACGGGTACACTTATGACATATTTATCCTCTGTTAATTTTTGTTAAATTTTAATGTCAAATTATTAAGTTAAATGACGCGTGACAGTTAAGTAGTATACCAATTTGAGATTTTACGCTCCATTTGTCATAGTTTACAATTTTTGTGATTTTTTGCGGTATTAATCCAATTTGGCGGAAGGGATATTTGTCGTAAATTTATCGGTTTGGGGTTTGTTGCGGTCGAATAAATTAGTTTGTGGTAAATTTGTTATAAATATACAACTTTAGGGTTTTTTTTATGGTCGGTTGGGGTAAATTTGTCACGGTGTGTACCACTTTGGGGTTTTTCTTGGTAAAAAAATAGTTTTTGGTAAATTTGTCACACGTGTACCAGGTTAGGGTTTTTCAAGGTATGAACCTTTTTATTTATTTATTTATTCTAATTCAGTTCTAAACCTTGCAATTATGTAAATTCAGCCCATTCGACCAAATATGACCGGCTAGCGTTGGCGTGGGCGCCGACCAATGATGTCGACGTGGTATTTTTTTAATGTTTCTTATTCTTTTTTTTTCCCCACCTTCCTTTTCTCGTCGATGTGACCTCGCTATCCCCGGGTGAGGCGCCTCGCCGGTGGCTAGGAGGTTGAGCCTCCCCTCGGCCTCGGCCGGGCGAGACCGAACCTCATTAGATTTGGCAAGGCTGAACCTAACCAAGACGATCTCATCGCGGCAGGCGACTCTTGACCTCGCCATGGTTGGGCGAGGTCGAGCCTCGCCACTTTTGCAATTCTTTTTGTTAGTTTTCTAAATTTTTTTTTCCGTTTTTTCCTTTGTTTTCTTTTTTTTTTCTGTTTTTTCCTTTGTTGGATTTCCAGCCGGTAGGGTCTCTGCAATGCTCTAGTCGACTGTGGGCAAGAGCCTCTGCGTCCTCTCCAGTCATCGGCCACATAAGAGGTTTTGCTTTCACTTGGATATTGTTTAGGCAATGCAATAAATGTGCTCCAAATTGATTGCCCAATTCCAATTACATCTGGAGCCATCTTTTGCTCCCAGTCACGTGGATATTGTTTAGGCAATACAATAAATGGGCTACAAATTGATTGGTCAATTCCAGCTAAATCTGGGGGTCCATCTTTTACTCCCGGTAGTTGGATCGTTCAGATTTGGGAGCAAAAGATGGACTCCCATATTTAGCTGGAATTGGGCAATCAATTTGAGGCCCATTTATTGTATTGCCTAAATAATATTCACGTAAAAACAAAACCTCTTCTATGGCTGATGATTGGAGAGGACATAAAGGCTTTCCCCCACAGCTGACTTGAGCATTGCAAAGACCCTACCGACTGGAAATCTAGCAGAGGAAAAAAAAGAAAGAAAAGAAAAGAAAGGAAAAAAGGCAAAAAAAAAATTCAGAAAACTTACAAAAAGATTTTGGCACTTATGTGTACATTCTCTAATTTTTGGCACTTAAGTGTCCCCGTGTGAATTTTTGGCACTCCAAGGGTCCGGGTCTCCACACGAATCCTTAATAAGCATGAACATCATGGAAACTGCAAAACAATAGTTTGATTTTGCTTGGGCATCATCAGATGAAGGCTAGTTGACGAGGTTGCATATGGTCATTGAGGATGTAGTTGTATAAATGTGATGATGTGATGACAGCATTACTCAGTCTGCTTATGAGTAGGAAACGAGCTTCCTAGCTTGGCCCTCATAAGAGGAAGGAGAGAGAGAGAGAGAGAGAGAGAGAGAGAAGGATGTGGGTTCTGAGCTCTACCGAGTTGTTCCGTAGAGACTCAATGGAGCAGCCGGTGCAGTTAAATGACACGTGACAGTTGATTATCATACCAATTTGGGATTTTACGCTCAATTTGTCAAAGTTTACAATTTTTGTGATTTTTTGTGGTATTAATCCAATTTAGCGGAGGGTATATTTGTCTTTATCAGTTTTGGGTTTTTTGCGGTCGAATAAATTAGTTTGTGGTAAATTTGTCATAAATATACAAGTTTAGGGTTTTTTTATAGTCAGTTAGGGTAAATTTGTCACAGGTATACCACTTTTGTGTTTTTCATGGTAAACAAAAAGTAGTTTGGGGTAAATTTGTCACATGTGTATCAGTTCAGGATTTCCCTAAATGTGATGACGAGGTTGCATATGGTCATTGAGGATGTAGTTGTATAAATGTGATGACAGCATTACTCAATCTGTTTATGAATAGGAACCGAGCTTCCTAGCTTAGCCCTCATAAGAGGAAGGGGAGAGAGAGAGAAGGATGTGGGTTCTGAGCTCTACCGAGTTGTTCCGCAGATACTCAATGGAGCAACCGGTGCGTCCTCTCCACTCATTGACCTCCAACCATTTAATAGAGGGCATGCTTAGCAGTTTCAGAGATGATGATTTAATTCGCAGGTACTATATGAAGAGCACTCAGGAGCGAGAAAGGTGATCTTGAACCGGCCTTCCAAGTTAAACACCCTCACTCTCGAAAATGGTGCCTCCCTCTCTTCTTTCTTTGCTTGTTTATGTGTCTTCGTTAATCATGTCTGTCGTGGTCTTCTCTGAGCACGCAGGTTTCTCAGATGTCTAACAAGTTGCAAATCTATGAGGGCGATCATACCGTCAACCTTGTTATCTTGAAGGTAAATACAGGTTGTATTCATGTACGTCCTTTCTGATGATTTGTCAATTTAGTCCTAAACCTTATGATGATTTGCCATAAAAAAGTTTAAGACTAAATTGGTACAATAAAATGTTTAGGATTAAATTGATAAATTGTCAAAAAGCTTTGGACTAAATTGATACAATCGAAAAGTTTAGAACTTAAATAATTGACATACATTAGGTTTAGAGCTTTTGGACAATTCTCATTATTCATGTTATTCTTTGCCTCTTGCTGAAATATTCATCAGGGGAACGGAAAAGCATTTTGCGCAGGCGGTGATATTATTGGAAATATGTGCTCCGTCTTAACAGGTGATCAAATCCGGATATGCTCTCTTTTAAAATTCATATAACTGTAAGTCGTGATAAATTCAAGAGAATCATATATACATGCTGTATTATGAGGTTCCGTGGCAAAAGCATGTAGAATTTTCTTTACTGCATTGGCAATTTTCAACGAGTATTAGTAAATGTTAATAAACCATTGGTAAAAATATGAGATTGGCGACTTTGTTGCAAGCCTACCAACACTTGTGTGATATTACCAAATGTTCTTTGATAATTGCAAATTACCAACTTTTATACTAATTCATGAACTTTTCTTTTGTGTAGCTTACTATATATAGAATTTACTAATCATTATATGAAATGACTAACCTGAGTTACTGTGACTACTTTTTTCGCATTAAGTTATAAAAATTATTTGGATATACCAATTTTCATTAAAGTCACTTGTCAACATTTGGTTTCTCTTTCACCAACTTTTTAATTGAATTACCAACTTTTATTTGCCTGTGTTAGCAATCTTTACAACAGACAAACTCTGATCAGAAATTACCAACCTAAATCAAAGTGATTTACCAATTTTTGTCACTAAATGTTAATAACAACAATTACAATTGCCGCTGTTGTGATGTTATAAGTAGAAATAATTGTCTTTGTTAAGGGTCTTTTCAGACATATAATGGTACCGATTTCCTTTATGTTTATTGTGAAGTTATGTCCAGTTTAGAGTTTATGAATCAAAATGAGTTAATCACTTAACGGGAGAAAAATTGATAAGTCACACGTATATATTTTGATAAGTTCATATGAGAGTTAGTAAATTTAATGCGAAGACATATGAAAGATGGTAAATGATTAGAAGACTTCGTTTTTAAATCAAACGAGAGTTCATAACTTAACTGAGGGAAAGGTTGGGAAGTCAATCACTTAAAGTTTGATAATTTCATATAGTCGGTAAACTTAAGGCCTTACATAGCTAAAAGTGGTAAAACATAAATGATTTTATTTTTTTAATATCGGAGATAAGAGAAGTTGGTAATTTGAATAATCAAATTAACCTTGATAGCTAACTCAACTTTTAGAGTTGCTAATGCAAAACTAGTTAGTAACTTTATTGAACAGTTTTTAATTTCTAAAAGGAATTGGTAATATTTAAAATGTTGGTAAGCAAAACCAAAAAAAAAAAAAAAAAAAAAAAAATGAAAGGGGAAAAGTAAATTTTGTGAATATATTAAAAAAAACCAAATAAATGAGGATAAGTAATAGAAATGAATTGATAACCCAAAACTAATTGGAAAATTGATAAAAAAAAAATTATAAACTTCACCAAAATAAATATTGATAATTTCTTATAATAGTTGTTGAATTTAAGGCGTTGGTAAATGAGGTAAATAAAAATAGATAAAAGATAAGAGGATTTTTCTTTGCGAAAGATAAGAGAAGTAGATACTCTTTAAGATTAAAAAAAAAAAAAAAACAAATAAACATTGGTAACTAGCGAGTTAGTGGCCAAAATTAGTTCGTAACTTAATCAGAAAAAAAGTAAATTTTGTTTCTATCAATTGTTCTTTGACACTTAGAAATCTTTCCGAAATCAACCATCACCGGAAAAAAAAATCAGTTCTAAGGGAATAGTAAATCATATATAGATATATAGATATATCTTCCACAAACGAAGAAATGTCATCAATATAAATCTTAATCTTATGATCCAAGTAATTTCTGGTAATAATTAAAACCCTTCAGGACATTGGAGCTACGGAGCAAGCTTTTACAAGAAACAGCTCACGTTGGATCACTTGATTGCTACCTATAAAAAGCCTTTGGTGAGACTTGGGCTCTTCTCTTCTTATCCAGTACTAGCATGTTTGATGAACCAAACAATTTAGCTTCTGAAATTAATTCACCAATACCTTCTAAATCAACTTGAACATCTTCTTCATATGAAATTTTTTAAAGATATGCCTCATCGATGGAGTCATAATGGGTGGTGGCGCTGGAATCTCCATGCATGGGAGCTTTAGAGTTGTGACAGAGAAGACGGTAAATAGTCACCATATGAGCTTAGTTCATCGTACTTTTTCTTTGTTTTATCGGGAAAATGATTTATTAGCTAACTCTAAAGAGTTTTGAGTACAAAAGACACGAATCAGAACAAAGTAGGGCCGACAAGGCTACTGGTGCACTTGATAACCAATCAAAAGGAAGAGACCCATTTCTAAGGGAGTTCATCGTAATTTGTCTTGTGGATAGTGTGACGATTTATGATATTGCAGGTATTTGCAATGCCTGAAGCCTCAATTGGACTTTTCCCGGATGTGGGTGCTTCTTATTTCCTGTCCAAGCTTCCCGGTTACTTTGGTAATTTTCAACATCGTTTTCTTTTGGAAGGGAGTTGAAGGCACATTATCATGAGCAAAGAATTCATATATTATCCTTTGGAGGGAGGGAGTTAAAGAGGGAGAAAATGACATTGAATCAAACTTTTCATTCGTCGTGCAGGTGAATATTTAGGGCTAACAGGAGCACGAATAGATGGAGCAACAATGCTTGCATGTGGTCTTGCAACTCATTTTGTCTTTTCAAAGGTTACTAGTTAGTAGTAATTCTAAAACTTGTGCACTTTTAAATTCAAAAGTTAAAATGAAAAATTATGAAATAGTAGATGTATTAATATTTAAATTAATATAATTTTGCTTTTCTTTATATGGGTAACTTGTATTCTCAATAGGATCTTCCTCCGTTAGAACATGCTCTCTCTTCAGTGGAGTCCTCAAATGCATCAGAAATTTTATCTGTCATCAGTAAATATACGCACAAATCCAATGTGAAAGAGGAAGAATTCCACAAAAGGTGACTGGTATTCAGTTCTGGGATTTCACTCTCTTCTTGTTGAATTTAAGCTCTTCATTAGAGCTAGTCAGAAAAATTCCAACAAGTCTTCATCGTGGGAATAGATTGAAGAGTATAAACAAATGTTTCTCAAGACAAACTGTGGAGGACATATTACATTCTCTTGTAAGTGTGTGTTGTTGTGAATTTTTCCTTTTTCTTTCTTTTTTACTTTAGCTACAAAGCGTTGATCGTGATAATTGCACAGCTGAGATAATAATATGGTGCAGGAAGAGAAGCTGTTAGACAACTTTACAGAGAAATGGATCGCGGATGCAGTGAAAAATATGAAGTCTGCTAGTCCAACTAGCCTAAAGATATTTCTGAGATCGGTAATACACAAACTAACTCCTTGCGTACGGACATACATGCATGTATATGTTTATTCCTACAGTTCTGAACGTTATTGCGTGCCGGACATTGTCAATTATTTTTGTGTAACATTACGAGGAACATGGCATATTCCATTCAACAACCAAAAGAACTTGCTGGTTTTGATGATTAGATAAGAGAAGGACGTGGTCAGACGATTGAACACTGTCTAGCTCGAGAGTACACCATCTTTTGCAACATCATTCGAAGGAAGATCACAAATGACTTCTATGAGGTACTTCAAGCAAGAGTAGCGATAGGGTGTAATATAAACAGCTTTTTGTGGAATCCATTTACAAATTGATGCCACTAAATAGATATTTTAATATCTAGGACATATTCAAGTAACCCATTGGAGGTTTACTTTATCACATCACTTTTGAAAGCGACTTCTTAATACGAAGAAGTTATTGCTTAGACTGTAGATCCACAAAGATCAATACTATCTCAACCATTGATTATCTAGGTCTGACTATGAGGGCCACATAATCAATAGTGGAGATCAGCTTGGTTTAGATCATTTATGGACCATAAAATACTTTTGTAATCGGATTATTCAACAAGCAGTTCTATCATTTTTCTTATATGTTATTCTCTTCATTATTTTGGGCAATGCATTGCTGAATTCGTTTTGGTGCAGGGTTCGAGGGCAATTTTATTCGATAAAGACAATAAGCCCAAGGTGCGAACACATATTCTGTGACCCTATGATTTAACTTGTCGAGATGGATCTTGAAACTTTATTTAGAAAGAGAAAAAATAATTTCGATTTATTTGACATTTTATATGGCTATGACATCATGCTTTAGACATCTCTCTCTCTCTCTCTCTCTCTCTCTTTTCCTTTTTTCTTTTTTTTTTTTTTTTTTTTATGTCCAAACCTTTTGATTGGTACTTGGCTTTATCCGTCATTAGCTGTATATTGGCTAGACTAGGACGGTCTAAATCAATAACTTCTCTTAACGAATTAATGGGAAGGAAAGGATTTATATTGCAATAACAAACTATAGAGTCTCATGTATATTACCCCAGTAAAAAGAAAACCATGGACTTAACACCCATGTGCTTAAGAGAGAATAATTGAAGACTCACATTGTTAAGTCATATACTAGATATACATTGCTGGTCCAATTTCCAATAGCTGAACCTTTTGGGATAAACGGTTTATCTAACATATTTGATGAATTAATACACGGGGCTGAGTTTGAGCCTGATTTTAGTTTCATGAACACAGTGGGAGCCGCCAAAGTTAGAGTTAGTCAGTGCAGAGACGGTGGATATGCTGTTCAAAGCATTGGAAGAGGATGATGACGATTGGCATTGTCTGCAGCTCCCTGCACGGTCCTCCAATTTGCTTGACCATGCAAGATCGAAGCTCTGAATGAACCTATATGTAGTATTTAATAAAGATGAATGCAACCGGACTATCTTCCATCTATCTTCAATACGTTTCTTTCTGAACTATCTCACTAGCAATTTCTCAAAAGACTTGTAAGTTGACTATTGCGGTGGTAATTTAAATAATATGTGCGTCATGGTGATAAAAATTTCATTCCAACAATACTAAGGTTTTTTTTTTTCCCAGCAGCAGTATTTATTTCTTTCAGATTATAGAGGCTTGGTGATTGTTGTTGTAGAGATGCGACAGATGTAGGCCATCATTTTCCTTTGGCAACTCAGTCCGTTGAATGAAGGAAAACTATTTTAAAGAAATTATTTTCCGATTTTTTGGTGTTTTGATAACGAAAAACTAATTAATCTATAGAAAACATTTTTATTGACTGAAAATAAGTTTAGATTGGGGAAAAAATACCTTCCGGGGATGTCGTCTTATCCAACAGCATATTTTAAAGATGACCACAGGAAGCAATCTCGCTTAAACACTACACAAGTCAGATCAAACTCTGCTATGTATACGATTTTTCGTTTTAGCAATTGTATGTGTAATTTCATTAGTAAGTCAGTTTCATTTCCTTTGTGTAAAAAATATTTTACACCAATGGTGTTCCTTGTATTTATCCTTGTTTAGATTCCTATAAAGTTCGAAAGAAATAGTTTCGAAAAATAGAGAGCAAATTTCTTTTTCCATAGAGTTGAAACAAAATCCTTCTAGCGTCAACATCTTGTTATTATTATTCAAGAAAATTCCAAATAAGAGCATAAAATGCAATTATTTTCTCAAATAAGATTGTGAAGTGGATATTATTTTAAATAAAGGTCTGAAGTACCTTCGTTTTTTTTTTTTTCAAATAAGAGCATGAAGTGGTTATGTTAATTTTAAAGAAGCGCTTGACTTTCTAGCTGGTCAAGGGCATTTTTGTCCTTGACCTTTATTGAGTTTTTTCTTTCTTTCTTTCTTTTTTCTTTTTTCTGATTATCCTTTTCATCTTTGTCGATGGTCGACTACTGGCCATTGGGAATGCTCGAGAGGGCTGGGTGAGGGATGCCCTTGTCTAATCTGGTGAGAGCCACCCTCATCGACCATAAATGAGGCGACCCTCGCCTTGGGTGAGGTTGCCCTCGCCTTGGGTGACGGCTCATAGGGGTAGGACCTCACCTAGTAGTTGGTAAGTGTCTAGTAACCCTCACTAGCACTTGCCGAAAAGAAAAGAAAAAGGAAAATGCTCTAAATTACCTGGAATATTTAGCTAGCTGACGACTAGCTAGATCAGGCTCTTGTTTTAAATTATCATAGCTACTTTAAGTCTTAATTTGATATTGATATGGCCACTTCAAATCCTTAGTTGATACAAGATCCAGTTTATGCTTTTATTTGAGAAAATGAGAACACTTTAGGCCTTTATTTGAAATTTATCCTTATTATTCTTAAGTCTTCATTATTCAAAGATCAAATCTTAATCGATGAAAAACCCAATATAAATAAAATCAAGAAATAAAAAATGAAGTCATATAGATATCATTCCTCAATCTTTTGTAACATCAAATAATATATCGCAATCCAAAACCATATTGGTTTTCCTTTTTTACACAATTCAGAGATAAGCATACCTATTATATCCCTTAGATAGTAATGCCCATAGACTATTCCATACACTTGAAAATTGAAAAAAAAAAATTCTATCCCTTGGGTATATTGGGAGATAATTTATAATCTTTAGAAGCTACATTATGAGAACAAAGGGTCATAACTTTAACGACATTAAGTTACGACTATCGAAAATCCTATGTGGCTTAACTAATCATATGATTTCAAATTTGTCATGCATACTTGAAAGTAAACTATGGCATTTCTCTAGGGCCAATATTAAAATTCTAGTTAAGAATGGGAGAATTACTAAAAAAGTCCTAAACCTATTGCAATTGTGTCAATTCAGTCCTAAACTTTTTTTTTTTTTGCCAATTAAGTCCTAAATCTTTTACAATTATACCAATTCAGTCCATCCGACCAAAATTGGACAGCCGACACTGACATGGACACCAGCCGGCTAGTAAACGCTGACGTGGCATTTTTAATTTTTTTTTTTTGAATTTTTGAATTTTTTTTTCCCATCTTCTCCTTCCCCCTGGCCGGTCATTGGAGAGAGAGGTTGCTTGCTGAGAGAAACCGGAGACAAACGAGAGGATGATGATATCTGGCCGAGGAGACCTTTGTGGGTGAGAAGCTAGTGAGAGTAGAACATTCTTCTTGCTTGCACCGCCTGGAACTTTCACAAAAGTGGGAAAGCTTGAAGGAAATACAGGGAGCGTTCATTGATGGAAAGCAAAAGGGGGCTCACTGGTTTTTTGGGGAATCGCAGAAGGCTGGATCAAAACGTTCTAGGGTTTTTTGGAAGCTCTCCTCACATAGAGACGGGCGGGGCATCTTTTCTTTCTTGGCTGAAACCATATCGCAAGGGGAAGAGAGAGGAACGCTTTGAGGAAGAGAGATTTCAAAGGGAGAAGGGGAGAGGCAAAAGGAAAGAAAGAGAGAGGGGGCTTTTCTTTTTCTAGGAGCACTGCTCCTTCTCCTCAGACAGACTCGACCAAGCCACCTCGACCATCTCCATCCTTCTTCCCATCTCTCACCACTCTTGGTGCGGCCGCCACGAAGAACGTTCTCTCAGGTTCAGTCCTCAGCCGTAAATCCTCCTCTCCGCCGGAAATCTTACCCTTGCCGGCGTGCCATGTGGTTCAAGGCCACCCATCAGTTCGTCTCTGTGATTTGTAGTTCACCGGTGATTATATGCTTGTTAGAAAGCCAAGCATGGAAGAAATTAATCTCCTGTGGAGATTTTCCGTTGATTGTTACGATCACCAGAGTAAGCGTCCGGAGTTGGTGACCATCGGTTGGAGCAGGTGACCGCCAGTTGGTGTTGGTTCGGTGGCGATGTGTATGCTGGATATGGCACATATAGAGGTTGATTCATCGCCAATAATTCTGGTTCGGTTAAGTTGCAGAAGGAATAGAGCTCAGGGCCGGTCTCCACCAGCCTTGAGCTTTCAGCATTTTCAAGGGAGAACTTTCACTTGAAAGCCCCTTGAAGAGTGGTTGCCAAACACCTCAATTTGGGGTGAAAGGGCTTTGGGGCTTGAAAGGGCTTTCTAAATGCCCATCCAAACGCACCAAGAGAGATTCGGGGAAGAAGAAGGCGCAAGGTTGAAGAAGAAGGTGTAGGGGAAAAAGACAAAACAAGGAAGAAGACAAAGGGGAAAGAATAAAAGAAATTAAGAAAATCATATAAAAAGAAATTTTTATTTTTGGTCGGTCATATAAAAAGAATTAAAAATTTCAAAAAGTTTAAAAATTCGAAAAAATATATAAAAAAACATATTTAAAAAATGTCACGTTAGCGTTGGTCGGATAGCCGGCATCCACTTAGCGCTGGCCGGCCAATTTTGGCCAGATGGATAGAATTGACACAATTATAAAATGTTTAGGACTAAATTGACAAAAAAAAAGTTTAGGACTGAATTGGCACAATTGCAATAGGTTTAAGACTTTTTTGGTAATTCTCCCAGTTAAGAAGTGACCTCACTTTATAATATGTTTAATACTTGGGGTTAAGTTTAGAGTATCCTCTATAAATTGACCTAAACCCAAAAAATAGTACAACTTCCAGTGTAGGTGTAATCTCAACTTCTAGATGGGAGCTCTTCTGAAGTTTGGAACCTTTCGATTCCTTTCAATTTCGACATGAAAATTACAAGACTGTTTATTTGACAAAAGGCACAAAGTGGAAGGACATGAAGGGTACAAAAATCAGGGCTTGAAAGGGTGTGTTTCGTTAAGCATGAGCAAGCAAGCCAATGGCGGGATTGATGGTGGTGAAGCCTCCATCCACTGCCAGATTGTGGCCACTTATGTACTTGGATTCATCACTCCCCAGAAATACGGCAGCCTCCCCTCCATCTTTTCTCCGAAGACTCACCCCATCCAAGTTAGAATACACCCCGATTCTTCCATTGCGGACGACGTTGGAAAACTCCCTTGACAATGGTGATAGAATGAAATAGGGCGACAGTTCACGCGAATTCCATATCGCCCGAGCTCCGCAGCCACGTTCCTTGTGAGCCCCACGACACCGTGCTTGGAGCTGGTGTATGCATGGGATGCAACCCCACCCACACTGGAGCTAACGCTTCCGACATTGGTGATGCTTCCTCTTCGTGACGTGATCATGGCTCAAGCTGTATGCTTGGTTCCTAGGAAAACACCCGTCAGGTTCACGCTTACTACTCTCTCAAAGTCGGCCTTGTCATTGTCCAATAGTTTGGCGTTGAGTGGTTCCACGATTGCAGCATTGTTCACCATTTTGTCCAGCTTTCCATGCATGCCAACGGCAGTGTTAATGGCTTTTTCGACGTCGGATTCGCTTGATACATCACAATGTACAAAGGATGCAGTCTCTGGCCCTAGATCCTTGCACACTGACTCGCCCAAGTCGTCACGAATGTCAGCTATAATGACTCGAGCCCCATGCTTTGAGGAGAGCCTCGCGGTAGATTCTCCTATGCCACCCGCCCCGCCACTGATCACTGCCACCTTTCCCTCTAGTCTAAAAAGAAATGATCACGTAGAAGGAAGTGGCCATGAAAACACTATAGAAATCAACTTAGAATTTGTAACTGTTGTTCAATTCCAATCTCTAGTTATACCCAAGTTGACTTAGTGTATCTCTCACAATGTTCAAAGAGCTCACAAAGAACATGCAATTTATATTAAAATTACACGTTAGCTGTCTATTTTATTATTCGATCGCTTACTTTTGCAACAGTCTTTTTGGCCCATTTTAGAAGAAAATTGCTGACGTGGATGTTAGCTATCCTACATGGCACGGTTGACAATAAAGTGAATAATTTTTGTAATTCATTTTAAAAGTTTTTCGAATTTTTTCCCTTTTTTTCCAGTTTTTCTTTTTTTTCTTTTCCTTTTAATTTTTCCTCAACTGCATTTCTAGCCAGCGGGGCCTTTGCAATGCCCTAGCTGACTATGGGCGAAAGCCTGTGCACCCTCCCTAGTCACTGGCCACAGGGAAGGTCCTATTTTTCACATGGATATTGTTTAGGCAATGTGATACATTGGCCCCTAATTGATTGCCTAATTCCAACTAAATCAAGGGGTCCATCTTTTGCTCCCAATGGTTGCACATGGTTGCACCATTCTATCTTGAATGTATCGCATGTGATCTCATGACATGACTTGATAATTAGTTTGAGGACAGAATTATCTCTCAATCTCATAAAAGAATTACAAACAAATCTTATCATGACATTTAATTGGCTCCAACATTTGAATTGTTAGCTTGGTTCCACAAAGAATGTCCTTTGTCAAGCACTCATGAAAACGAGGCTTCTCTACATTCACATCGACGACGGCAACACACCCAAGGTTCCCACAACCATGTATTTATATATTATTATTGGAGAAGGAATCCAAATATAGGTGTGGCCTTTACGTGAAAAGGAATTCAACATGAAGAAAAGAAATCCTCGCATAGTATTTGTTGCAACCTTCCCAAAGGTGAATTACCAAACAAAAAGCTAATGAATTGTTGAGTCCAAAGATTTAACATAAACTCTCCCAAGTCCTACTAATCGCAACTTGGTACTCAAATTAATCAAATTAAGCATGCAATTTATTTCAATTAGGAGTCTCAACTATCAATTAAGGCCGATTAGAAACCCAAGTAAAGTACGCGAGAATACTTACTTCTACGAGCTAGAGATTAAATAGGTTTGGGGACTTGATTATGCTATATTAACCCAATGTCCTCTCGGTACATTTTCTAATTATTTTCAAAAATATTTGCAAGTAGTTTGGATTAATTTTTAGCTTAAATAACTAACATGCAAGGGCGATCATGCAGGTTGCGCAATCAATTGTTGTAACACTTAATAAACCAAACTATTAAATAAATTGCTAGAATAGGGTAAGAATTTAAATATCTCGAGCAAGCAAAGCATAACCCTACCCATTAATTTCTAAATTATTGCAAAGTATTAATTAAAAACACAGAGCCTAACATTCCTAGATAATTAATTTCTTTTGAGTTTTTTTTTTAATGAAAATTAAACTATATGCAAGGCATAAAATGCAGTCTTAACTACGTGACACTAATTTAATATGATAGGTGACATGCAATTTATCTAACTGTCCTAATTCTAGTGACAAGTTAAACTATGGAAAACTATTTTTACATAACGTGTAATTTAATATAAATGACCTTAAACATGACGTTATTTACATTACTAAATGACGTTATTTGATGGCATGGCATTGATGGCATGTTATATGACATAACATTCATGACATGGCATAAGTGGTTGACCTAACATATGACATTGCATGTGATATAATGTGGCGATGATGATGCAACTAATTTTAAATAACATACTATTTTTTTAATTTTTTTAAATTAAAGATATGAGACTATCTAAAATGCAAGATTACTTAATTTAAATTAGAAATTAATTTTGATTAAATCCTATTCTAAATTGAAAACCTTCCTAAATTACTACATATTTCCTAAGCATGCAATTCTAACTAGGAAGTTAAACTATTTACATACAATGTAACATTTTTGTATTTTTTTAAAGAATGAATTCCATCAAATTAACTACATAAAATATATTAAATCAACATCAAGATTCAAAACCGAAAAAATCAAGATAATAAAAAATGGTCTGACATCTCGATGCTCAAAGTAGTGATTATCTCCCTAATTGGATATTGTCTAAAATCAAAACAAATCAAGTTAGATTTGATGAATCTCAAATATCACAAATTAAGCAATGAATTATTGTAACAAAAATTGGTTAAGAAAATTACTTAGTTTGGAAGATTTGTTTATGTAAACAGGGCTGATGACCACCGATTACGGTGGTCGGCGTAAGGATCATGGTGACATGGCTAGGATGACGATTGGACTAGGGCCGGTCGGCCGCCCGAGGACTTTCGGAGTCACCCAAGAACCCTGTAATAACACTGATCAAATTGTTGAAACCATGACAGGGTTGCCGGGACTGACTGGAGCTCGCCAGAAAAGGAACTCCTCGGAAATGGACTCCTCGATTGGGCCGCGTTCGCTCCACGTAGTCGTCGCGACGCCAACCGTATAACGACAAAAAGAAGCGTTATGCTGCTTCTTTGAGTTTTAATTGGAACTAAAATTGAGCTGCACGCAACCCGATGCATAAAATATTTGTGGTCCTTACCCATTTTTATCCGGTTAGAGTCTTCGAAACAATTTCCATGACGTCCTTGCCATTGCCAAGGCAGGCAAGTGTTTGCTACTAGAAAGGTCAATTAATGTCGCCCAAAAATAGGAAAGAAAAAAAAAGAATAATACAACCAGAGCAGTGAATGGGCTCTTTCTTGTCTTGTCGTTTCTGTCTGGTGGTGGAAGATCGTTTTCTTATCGGCAGTGGGGACTCATTGATTTCAATGAGGCGGCACGTTCTTATTTGAGTATCGAGTAGGATGTTTTTGTTAAATTGCGAGGACAGCATTACTGGCTCCACTTATAAAAGGAATTGAGCTTTTTCCTTCGCCCTGTGCAGCTCAAATAGGAGTATAGAGAGAGAGAGAGAGAGAGAGAGAGAAGGATGCAGGCTTTAAGCTCTACTGTGTTGTTCAGCAGAGACTTAACCGAGCAGCCGGTGCGTGGTCTCTACTCATTGATCTCCAACCATATCAATGCAGGGCATGCTTGGTGGCTTGATAGATGATGATTTCATTTGGCTTTGGCAGGTACTGTTTGAAGAGCATTCAGGAGTGAGAAAGGTGATCCTGAACCGGCCTTCCAAGTTGAACACCCTCACTTTCGAAATGGTGCGTCCCTTTCTATTTTTCTTTACTCATTCATGTGTCTCCATTATTAATGTTGGCGGTTGTCTCCACCGAGCACGCAGGTCTCTCAAATGTTTAGGAAGTTGCAAATGTACGAGGACGATCACACCGTGAACCTTGTCATCTTGATGGTAATTAGAGTTTGTATTTGTGCGTGTCCTTTCATTTCATTGAGTATGAAATTTTGTATGACTACTGCTAATTGTTCTAAAAGTTTTAAATTGTAAGAAGACAATGTAGTTTAATATTTACATATTCCAACTCTGAGTTGCTATGGCATATTTACGTAAATTACATAAATTCATGTTCAATTTGCTCTCTTTTTTTTTTCATCTCAAGTATTAAATTTTGTTCGATTGACTAATTTTCATCACCAGCATGGAAGTTAAAAGGTACGCAGCTAAAAACAATGGTACGAGCATCAAACAAACAATTGTGCGTGTCCGGAGCACAAGCATGCACAAATCATCCATTTGTGCATGTCATATGGATGATTGTACAACATCAAACAAACATTTATGCACTTCATGAGTACTTTCATGAGTACTTTTAGGCTTCATTTGTTTCACGGAAACTAACTTATGAGAAAACGATTTCCGAATTTTCCGATGTTCAATTCATTAAAAATGAATTAGTTGGGGAAAATACTTTCCATGAAGGTAAAAAAAAGTCTTATAAGATAGGGGAAAATATTTTCCACTTTTGAGAAAAAGGCAAACATTTTTCCCACTTACTTTCTTTTATCTCACACCCATATTAATCTTTTTTTTCATTTTAAAAAAAAATCAAATTTTTAATTCTTTTTCCTTTTTCATTTTTTTCTTTCATTTTTTTTTTTTTTTTTTTATAACTTTGTCTTGGTTGGTTGCTGGCCACGACGATTCGCGACTAGCCATAGGCAAGTCTTGAGCTCACCGGCCTTGGGCAAGCTCAAGGCTCAAGCCAGGCAAGTGGCGAGCTCGAGTCCTAGTTTGTTGCTTGCCTGATCGGCGACAAGCTTGAGCCCTAGATCGCTGCTCGCCCAATCAATAGCAAGTTGGGGCTCTAGGCTTGACGCTCACCGGGCTTGCCAATCTAGTGACCAGCTAGCTCTAGGGCTTGGCATGCTAGCTCGCTTGGCTTGCCGATCTCGACGAGTGATGAGCTTAGGCCTCGCCAAATCGGTGAGCGTGAGCCTCTGGCTCGTCGATCTAGCCAGCGCGAGCTTGAGCTTGCTTGTTGGCAACCGACTAAGGAAGAAGAAGACAAAAACAAAGAAAAGAAAAATATAAATAAAAAATAAAATAAAAATCAATTTTTAAAAATTAAAAAAAAAAATTGAAAAAGAGTGTATGAAAGAAAAAAATTTCCTTATCAAATATTAGAAAATATTTTTTGTTTCCTTTCAAGTTTCGGCTGAACACTCAAAAATAATTATATTTTCCTGGAATATGGCTTCCTAGTAAATATTTTCCAAAAACGTTACATTTTTCGTGAAACGAACAGAGCCTTAGTTAGAAAAACACTAACTATAAAGTGGAGATGAAAAAAAAAAAATACATGAAGTAATGAGAGTAATCAAGATCATGCTATTTATTGAAAATTCCCTATCACTTGATAATGAGGTCCATATGCTTCTTATATACATGTGATCTTCCTTCATCTAATAGTTTATTCTAAAATTGCATTAGAGCTAGGTTTCACCACTTTCGTGTGTCCGTCCAATCTTATTAGTTAGATTCCACATGTCACTCCTAATTTGACTTTTTTTTTTGTGGTCATATTAATTCGTTGTTGTAAATTAAGTCGGATTGCCATCGATCGCAACGGAATTTTAACTATTAGAATTGCACAATATGCGGAATGTAAAGAACACAATAGGTGAGAGAAAAGAAGTGCAACACACCAGCAATTTTTTAGGTGGAAAACCCACGATGGGAAAAACCATGGGAAGCTAATCCACGAATTCTCCATTATAATCAAATGATTACAATTAACACTCAACGGTGTTTCTCTCACAATAAATCTTCACAACTATCTCAAAACAAACATTCTCTTGAAAAATTCTCAAGAACTCTTGTATTTACTCACGTTGTTGAAGACTTTTGTCATCTCTCTAGAGTATTTTCTAGTGTTGTTTAAATCTCCATCCAATCCTTTTATTTATAGTGGTAGACCTCCACCAAAATTAGGAATCTTGCCTGATTGATAATCACCTCCCAATTAGAAACTTTCATGATTTGTTGAATTCCTCTAATTTTGGTAGTCACTAGAATTATATCATGGTATTCTTCCTAAATAAGATTAATTCTTATTTGAATTTCTTCCTTTTCAGCATCCTACCATATTAGACTCCCTTCCTGTTATGTAAGCTTGAAAAGTAATATTCAGGATATTCCAAATCGACTCTTGAGCATGTTTGGCTACTCCCAACATCCAGCTTAAAGGTGTATTGAAATATTCCACATCGCTTGACAATGGGGTTTATATGCTTTTTATATAAATATGGTCTACCTCCACCTAATAATCTAAACGTTTGGGTTTGACTTTATAACATTATTAATACTTTTTAGCAAAGGAATATGATGCACAAATGTAAATCATCATCGAAAACAACAAATGAACTTGCGTAATTGATTTGGTAACAAGAAAACGCATGCAAACAACTGGAGTTCCTTATATATCCAATTTAATCAATCTTCACATCCGCTCCGTCTACAAGCAAGATTTAATTAATTTATGAGTAGATTAATCAAATATTTAGATGACTGCCACTTCAGTTTCGCTAAACACACACAATGATGAAAAGACGGCATCAAACATTTGTAATAGTAGAAATAGGAGCAAACATCACTTGTATAACAATGGATTTATGAGTGATTTTTGAAAAGGAGAAAACATGATTATAAAAAAACATGTGCGTGCCTTTTGTGATAAACAATGAGTTGGACACACATTGTTTTGATGTAAGTCCGTAAAAACATGTTATTTCACGTATGTATGAAGTGTATGAGGGATATGAGCAAGGTTGTGTTGTTTCGCTGAACTGATGTGTGCACATTGTGACATCAAATGATGCAATTTTTGGTAATTTAAAGGATGTAAATTGCGGAGGGCATAATTGGAAGTGGAAAAGTTCAGACACGCCCTCTAGAGTTTCACATTTTAATATACTGACTGGATTTAGGTTTCGATTAGATTAATTGAGTACATAAGTGTTGATTGTACATTGATAATATATTTTCTGGTATATGCGTTGGCTGATTCTTGTGACTTGTGTAATTCTTCACCTCTTGCTCAAATATTCATCAGGGAAACGGGAGATCATTTTGCGCGGGTGGTGATGTTGTGGGAACTGTGTGCTTTATGTTAACAGGTGATTAAATTTGAATCTGCTCTCTTTAATCGTGTTTCATATAACTCTAACCTGTGAAAAATGCAAGAGAAATAAGACTACCCTAGTTAATGACATGCAGTAAACTTGGCCAGAAACTAATCATAAACTGATGGGAGAAAATTTTGGGAAATCAATGAATCATATAAGAGTTAAAGAAAATTCTAATGTTCATAAGAAAGACAAATAAAATTTGATAAATGATAACAAAATTGATAAATTAAGGGAAAAAAAAACCAAATGAATATTGGTAAGTAACGCAAATGAGAGTTCGTAATCCAAATAGTTCGTAGTCACTCATATAAAAATTGGTAATTTCATAGAGAGTTAGTAAATTTAAGGTATTGATAAGGAAACAAATAGGTGTGGTAAAAGATAAGAAAACAATTAGTGAAATGGAGAAGAGATGGTGATTTCATAAAAGCATTGTTGAGTTTTTTTTTTTTTTTTTTTGTGACCCAGGAATTCGTACAGCCGGCAGCCGGCAAGTAAATCATCAAATTGTTGAGTTAATCATCAAATTGTTGGAATATCAGTTTACCGATGATATGTTTCTACCGACAGTTTTTGACACTTACAACTCACTAAAAAATCAACTGGCACGAAAAAATTCAATTTGTCTTATGGAACAATTAGATTATCCTATGAATATGCATACACGTAATATCTACACACACACACACACACACACACACACACACATATATATATATATATATATATGGATATATAAGAGTCATGGGTAGACATTCTAATTAATGAATGTTTTGGGCTAAGTTTGACAGTTCCCACCTATTTTATCAAGATTAGAAATGCCTTCCACAAGCAAAGAAAACTCATTAATATACATTTTAATCTTATTATACAAATGATCTCTGACATTACTCGAACCTTCTAGGACATTGGAGCTTCGGAGCAAGCTACTACAAGAAATTGCTCAACCTGGATCACTTGATAGCTACCTATAAAAAGCCTCTGGTGAGATTGGAGGCTTTTCTTCTTATACAGCACTTTCGTGGCTGATGAACCAAAGCAACTGAACATTTTTCTGTCTATATGCATCATGCCGAAGGTATGCCTCATCAATGGCATTGTAATGGGTAGTGGTGCTGGAATCTCCATGCACGGGAGCTTTAGAGTTGTCACGGAGAAGACGGTAAATAGTCCTTGTATATAACCTCGTTCAATATTAAAAACTGGACATAATGCTCCTGAATGATGATCGCATATGAGCTTTGTTCATCCTGATGTGTCTTCTGAGACATCTGATACAAACTTTCTGGTCAGTACAGAAGATAAATCTTCTGAAGAGTGTTTCGATTCATGCTGTCGCAGGTATTTGCAATGCCTGAAGCATTACTTGGACTTTTTCCGGATGTGGGTGCATCTCATTTCCTATCCAAGCTTCCTGGTTACTTCGGTAATTTTTAACGCCTCTTTCTTTTCCGTTCTTGAATTTCCCATGACACAGAACATATTTTGTCCTTTGTAGAAGGGAGTTGAAGAGGGAGAGAATTACATTGTATCAATCTTTTCATTTGTCGTCTTTGTGTTTGTGCCCTATCGACAAAATTTTACTTGCCAGTCAGTGTGTATAGTAAATCAATCTTACATGTAGAGTATATTTTTCCATAATTTAGATTTTATAAGCGGTGTTACGTCGAGCAGGTGAATATCTAGGACTAACTGGAGCACGGCTAGATGGAGCAATGATGCTTGCATGTGGTCTTGCAACTCATTTTGTCTTTTCAAAGGTAACTAATTAGTAACCATTCCATAAATCGAAATTTAAAAAAGTAAGTCTACTTTTTACTATGATTTTATTTTGTATTCTATATATATACGGCTCATTCCCTATGTTCTCCATAGGATCTTCCTCTTTTAGAACATGCTCTCTCTTCGATTGATTTATCAAATGCATCAGAAATTTCATTTGTCATCAACAAATTACAAATTTGCCCAAAAGTCCAATACGAAAGGGGAAGAGCTCCACAAAAGGTTACTAATATTCTGCTCTAGCATGTCACTTTCTTCCTATCGAATATAATCTCTTCATCACAGCTAGTCAAGAAAATTCCAACCAGTCTTCATTGTTGGAATAGATTGAAGAGTATAAACAAATGTTTCTCAAGACAAACTGTGGAGGAAATATTACATTCTATTGTAAGTATTTGTCGGTACGCTTTTTCCTTTTACCCGTTCTTTTTAGCTACAAAGCAGCGACCGCGATAGTTTGCACAACTGAGATAACTATATGGTGCAGGAAAAGGAGTTGCTAGACAACTTGGCAGAGAATTGGATCGCCGTTGCAGTGAAGGGTATGAAGTCTGCTAGTCCGACCAGCCTAAAGGTTTTTCTAAAATCGGTAATATGCAAAACCGAAAGTATAATATCCAGCTTAGCGAAACATTTTACAAGTTAAACAGTATTAAATGATAGCGAAATTCAACAGATACCTTCCTATTTTCAAATTCTACTCTTATAGCCTCGAAAGTATTCTGCAATTTGTGTTGGAATAGAATTGCGTACATGGCATTTTTCAATTATTTATGTTTAACAATACGAGGAGCATGGCTTATTCCCTTCGACAACTAAAACAAATCATCGATTTTGACGATTAGATAAGAGAAGGACGTGATCAGAGGATTGAACAATGTCTAGCTCGTGAGTACATCATCTTTTGCAACATCGTGCGAAGGAAGATCACCAATGACTTCTACGAGGTACTTCCAACATGAGTAATGATAGGGGATGTGATATAGTGATCTTTCTATCGAATTTCATTTACAAAGTGATTTCATGAAATCTAAATGGATAGTTAAATATGTTGGACACATTCAATGCCCAGTCACAAGCTTTAAATGGATATTTATCACATGGCTTTTGTAAGCAACTTTCTATTAACTGAGAAGTTGTTGCATGCACTACAGACCACATAGATCAATACCGACTCAGCTATCGATTGCATGGGTCCAACTGTGGGGCCCACATAATCAACGACGAAGATGATCAATATCTTTGTAACCGAGTATTCATCAAGCGGATTTGTCATTTTTCATGTATACTATCCTCTACATCAGTTTGTGTGATGCATTGGTGAATCTGTTTTGGCGCAGGGCTCAAGGGCGACTTTATTTGACAAGGACAAAAAGCCCAAGGTGCAAACGCATCTACTTTATTTAGAAAGAGCAACAATGTATCATTTTACTTGACGTTGAATATGGTTATGACATACTACTTTAGATATCTTATTTTGTTTCATTCCCAAACCTTTCGATTGGTAATTGACCTTATCCGTCATTAGTTGTATATTGGCTAAGCGAAGACGGACCAAATCATTAGTTTCTCTTAACTAATTTATGGGAGGGAAAAGGACATATGTTGCAATGACGAACTATAGTCTCTTGCACATTATTCTAGTAGTAAAAATTCATATACTTAACGTCAATGAGTTCAAGAGGAAATCTTTAAAGCCTCGCAGAGATTTGACATCCTATAATGGTCGGTAAAGTATAGTGTAAATTAGAATTATGTTAAGTAATAAATACGTTGTTGGTTTATTTCTTGACAGTTTCACCTTTTGGAACAAACGGCTTATCCTGAGGCTAATTTTTTATGAACACAGTGGGAGCCCCCAAAGTTGGAGTCAGTCGGATCAGAGACGGTGGATATGCTATTCAAACCATTAGAGGATGAAGACGATTGGAATTGTCTACAGCTTCCTGCACGGTCCTCCAACTCAGTTGACCACGCGAGATCGAAGCTCTGAACAAATCCCTATGAAATGTTTAAATAAGATGCAATTAAACTGTCATCTATGTTTCTTTTTATTTATCCATGTATGTACGGGGCCACTTGTTTGAAACGTCAATAAGAACGTGATACACTATTAAATAAGTTAATTTCAGTGCTCTTAAGTCCTAATATTTCTCTTGAAGTGCGCTAAGTACATGCTATATACAAGAATTTGTAACGACTTTCGTAAGTTGTTAACATCAGCACATGGCGTTAACTGTTAGCTACGCCTTAATGAATTTTTATTCAATCATAGCAAACTATGCCTCCCAAATGACAAATTAATCAGTAAATTTTCTGTCGACGCAAGGCTACTCTACAAAAGCCAAGTACAAGCAATACAAAGGAACATTCGTAGTATAAACTTTAGAGAATTCATCGGTAGCAATTTTAGAAGGGTTTGGTAGTAAATGTTGCACGGATTCAGTTTCTCCGTATGTGAATTAGTACATGTGACTGAACAATTGATAGCAAGTGTCAAAAGATTGGTAATTTAACAATAGTATGCTGACAATCCAAGTAACTATAATCACCGATGATAATTATCAATTCCTATTGGCATTGATACATATTGCAATGAGTTTGTATCTCTGAAATATGGATTAGTATGTTTTTTGAAGGAAAGTTGTTTAAAAATTTCAAAATTTATTGCATTTATTTTCAATTTAGTCATAAACATTTTAATTGTGCTAATTAAGTACTAAACTTTTTCACATTTTGTCAATTGAGTTCATTTTGGATAATTTTTGCCAAAAAACACTCACTTGGATATCGACCGTCTCGCATGACGTGACTAGCATTGATGTGGATAATTATTAATAATATTTTTAATTCTTTTGAATTTATTTATTTGTTTTTCTTTTCTTGTTCCTCTTTTTCTTTTTCCCCCTTCCTCCTCTAGTGGGTCCCTAAGTCTTGGCGATGGTCAATGACAGACCAAAGGTGAGGGCCGGCGAGTCTGAGCCTTGTTCAATCACTAGCAAGGTTCGACTTGGCCATCATCTATGAAGCATAGACACGTTGCCCGTGCTTCCGTGTCGTGTCTGACACGTGTTGGAGCGTGTCGGACACGGTCAGACATGCCGTCAATGCGTGTCGGAAAATCCGACACGTGGTCAACTTTTCTTGACACGTTTCGACATGCGTGTCCGAGAGAAAGATTGTTGAAGAAGACGATGGAGGGTGGAGGTGAGGTTGAGGAGCGGAGGTGAGGCCGCGACGGCAAGGGAGGGCCAGAGGAAAAGCATAAACTGAGATGATGCTACGATGGAGGGCAGACGGCAGCTACGAAGGAGGAAGGGCTGAAGGTGAGGTGGCGAGCAACTGCAATGAGGCGACCGAGAGAGCTGAGAGGATCGTGTGACGAGGAGAAAGAAGAGGCCATCATTAGGGTTTTAGCAAGAAGAGAGGGAGGGTGGTGGGGGACGACGGAAAGAAATCGGGGCGGAGAGGGGGTGGATGGGGTGGGGTGGGGTGGGGGGTGGGGGAGAGAGAAATCAGGTAAATGGAAGGTGCTCTTGGGGGTGGGGAAGAAACTAAGGGGGCGGGGGAGCTGGTGGTGGCGTGAGGGAAGGGGAGAGGGGAGAGAGAGAGAGCAGGGGAAGAATAGGGATGGAGGTGATTGATGGGGGCAAGGGAGCAGGTGGTGGCGTGGGGGAAGGGGAGGGGGAGATAGAGGGAGAGAGAGGAGAGAGAGGGGAAGAAACCGAGGGGTGGGGGAGCAGGGATGGCATGATTGATGGGGGCAAGGAACAGGTGGTGGCGTGGGGGAAGGGGGAGGGGAGAGAGAGAGAGTAGGGGAAGAAATCAAGAGGGGGATTTTGGGGGTGGCATGGGGAATAGGGGGAAAGAGAAATGAGGAAAGAGAAATGAGGAGGGGGCGGTAAAGTTATTTTTGTTAAAAAAAAAAAATAAACGAGTTAAAAAGTGATTTTAAAAAATAAAAATATTGAATGTTAAATAATGATAAATTTTAATTTTATAGAAAATCATAGATTTATTTAAATAAAGTTGATTCTATTCTTTTGTTAGTCATTAATTTCATTAATATTTTTTGCTAAAATTAAAAACATATTCCTAAATATGGGTACGCATTAATTATGAATGTCTTTCAAATTTTCTATGAATAGATTTATTAATATTATTAGCTTAAATTTATTGTAAGTTCTTTTTTTTTTATTATTTATTTGTGAATTTGAATCAAATTAATTAAAAATAAAAATATTTTTTTTATATATATAACGTGTCCCAACGTGTCGGAATTCTCTATTTTTGATAAATGACGTGTTGTCGTATCACGTCATCGTATCGCGTGTCGGTCTTTGCTTAGGCCATCATTGGGTGAGGTCGGCCTTTGCCATGGTTGGGTGGAGTGGTCAACGAGGTCCTTTTTGGCCCTCACCTTTGGCCTATCACTAGGCCCAACAACTTCCTAGAGGAAGAATGGACAGGAAAAAAAAAAAGAAGGAAAAAGAAAATAAAAAAATTGCGAAAAACATTAAAAAATCTTATTTAAAATGATTTATATCAACACCAATTATGTGATGTGGAACAGTTAGCTTCCTTGTCAGCAAATTCAGATCAAAATTGGTTGGAGGGGTTCAAATGACAAAACATGAAAATATATAAAACTCGGTTAGCACAATTAAAATGTAAAAGTGCAATAGATTTAGAATTTTTCGGACAAATTTTCTATTTTTTCAATCTATCACTAGTAATAAGTAACTTGAAGACAAACGTAGCCCAAGGTATGCTCCAAAGTCTATTACTATATCAACTTGCCTAAACCCAAAAGCAGTGCGACTTCCGGAGTCGGTCGCCAACGACCTTCTAGATTTGAGCTGTTTTGAAATTTGAAACCTTTTCATTTCCTTTCAATATGGACATGATAGTCACTAAGCTTTTATTCGACCCAAGGTACAAAGTGGAAGGACATGAACGGTACAATGATTAGGGCATGAAGAGGTGTTTTTCCTTAAGCACGAGAAACAAGCCAAAGGCGGGATTGATGGTGGTGAAACCTCCATCCACAGGCAGCATTGATGGTGGTGAAGCCTCCATCCACAGCCAGATTGTGGCCACGATGCACTTGGATTCATCCCTCCCGAAATACAGCAGCCTCCGCTACGTCTTCTTTCGAAGACTCACACCATCCATGCTAGAATACACTCGAACTCCTGCATTCTCGTCGATTTTGAAGATCTTTTTGTCAATGGTGTTAGAATGAAATAGGGTGAGAGATAGTTCATGCAAATTCCATATTAACCAAGCTCTGCAGCCACTTTTCTTGTGAGCACTAGGACGGCATGCTTCGAGCTGGTGTATGCATGGGATGCAACCCCTCCCTCGCTTGAGCAGATGCTTCCGACATTGATGATGCTTCCTCTTCACGACGGGATCATGGCTTGAGCTGCATGCTTGGTCCCTAGGAAGACACCCGTCAGGTTCACGCTAACCACTTTCTCAAAGTCAGCCTTGTCATTGTCGAATATGCTAGCTTCGCTTGAGTCCCCGATTGCAGCATTGTTCACCATTATGTCCAGCTTTCCATGCTTGTCAACTACAGTGGCGATGGCATTTTCGATGTCAGATTCGCTTGATACATCACAACGTACAAAGGATGCGGTCTCTAGCCCTAGATCCTCACGCACGAACTTGCTTGTGAAGAAAGATGAATGAACAGAGAGGGAAGAACAGCGATGAATCAAGAGTGTTTCTAATCCTCGTATTCTGTATTCAATGAACAAAATTGAAGAAAATTTTCATTTGAGAGCTCAACACTTCAGTTCCTTTTCTTCCTTGATTTATACACCATGATCAAAAGCAAAAGGAAGAAGAAGATGAAACATAATTAACAGATTCTGTTAATCTTGTTGGATTATAATGTCTCTGTTTTCTGCTGTTTTCAGTATTCTTTTTACTCTGTTTTACTCTTCTTTTTTTATTAAAAAACAGCGAAGTTCATTTAGTTACGTATTTAGTGTTTTTGCTATTTTCTAGGAAGTTAATAGCACGTTTGTGTGCAGTTATGTGTTACGCACGTGAGCAGTTTTAGTTTTTGTATTTAGTAGTTGTACTGACAGTTTTTTTTTCTTAAGCACAAGACCTATGAAGTGCTCTTTTTTTTTTTTTTTTATCTTTTCTCTCTCTCAAAAACAGAAATTTTTCTGTTTTGATTGTTGTTTTTATGAGTTTTAACATTGGTATCAGAGCGTTTGTGGGATCTTAAGGGACTGTGAAGTGAGGGTAATTGAGTGAAGATTGCTTCCGATTTGCAAAGAAAAAGCTGATGGAGGCAGGATTGAGTGGATTCTCTGCAATGGCAACTCTAGTCTTTACTGGGGAAAATTATCAGGCTTGGGCTGTCAAGATGACGACATTCTTGGAGGGTCATGATTTGTGGGAAGCTGTGGAGGATGATTATGAGGTTGCTCCACTTCCAGACAATCCGACCTTGAATCAGATAAAGTACCATAAAGAGAGAATCACAAGGAAGGCCAAGGCAAAATCATGCATGTACGCTGCTGTTTCACCCACTATCTTCACAAGGATCATGAGATGTGATTCTGCAAAGACAATATGGGATTTCTTGAAGGATGAATACGAGGGAGATGAGAAGATAAGAGGCATGAAGGTGCTGAATCTCCTGAGGGAGTTTGAGAGGCAGCAGATGAAAGATTCAGAGTCAGTGAAGGAGTACTCTGATAGATTGGTTGGGATAGCTGAAAAAATCAGAGTTTTAGGGACTGACTTGAAGGATGAAAGGCTTGTTTAGAAGATCCCGGTGTCTCTTCCAGAGAAGTTCGAAGCCACCATAGCATCTCTGGAAAATACAAGAGACTTAGCTGATATAAAGCTTGCAGAATTGTTAAATGCTCTGCAGGCACAGGAACACAGAAGACTGATGAGAAGAGAAGAGTTTATAGAGGGTGCGCTGCAAGCTAGAGTGAAGTCAAATGATGGAGGCAAAGGGAAGAAATGGATTCAGTCTAGAGAAAATGCCGGTGACTCCAAGTTTGTAGCAAAAGAAGGAAATTCTGGTGGGTCTAGCAAATGGAAGATGAACAAAAAGCCTTGTCAATACTGTGGTGGAACTAATCATCAGTTTTTAGATGTTGGAGAAAGCGATGCTAGATGCAGAAGATGTCACAAGTTGGGTCACATGGAAGCCATCTGCAAAGAAAAAATTACCAGCAAGCGGGAAAAGCACAGGTAGCAGTGAATGAAACTGAGGAAGAGCACTTGTTTGTAGCTTCTTTTTCTGAATCTTTTGTTGAGAATGATGCATGGCTGGTGGATAGTGGCTGTACCAATCATATGACTAGCAATACGAAGCTGTTTAGGAGTCTAGACAGGTCAGTCAGGTCCAGAGTCAGAATTGGCAATGGACAGTATATCGAAGTGCAAGGGAAGGGTACAGTGGCTATTGAAGGAAATCAGGAGGTGAAGCTGATCAATGATGTTCTCTTTGTGCCAAATATTGACTATAATCTGTTAAGTGTTGGTCAATTAGTTGAGAAGGGCTATAAAGTGAAGTTCAAATGGAAGGAATGTCTTATTAATAATGCAGATAGCAAAGAAGTGCTAAGAATTACAATGAAGGACAAGAGTTTCATGTTCAAGCCACAAGAGATGCAACAAATGGCTTTAAAGTGCAAAGAAGAAAATGCAGAGATATGGCATAAAAGACTTGGGCATGTTCACGGGGAAGAGCATGTTGTTTATGCAGAGAAATAGCTTGGCAGATGACTTGCCAAGTTTGGATGAGGAATTTCCACATTGCAGAACTTGTCTTCTTGGCAAGCAAGCTAGATTTCCTTTCAAATGAGGAGGCTGGAGAGCGTGTGAGAAGCTGCAATTAGTCCACACAGATTTATGTGGACCTATGTCTGAGTCTTCTCTCAACGGTAGCAGGTATTTCATTATCTTCACTGATGATATGACTAGGATGAGTTGGATTTATTTTCTGCAAGCCAAGTCTGAAGTTGCTGATGTGTTTGTGAAGTTTAAAGCCTTAGTTGAGAATCGGAGTGGGAAGAAAATTAAAATACTCGAGGTCTGATAATGGTTACTTGAGTATACCGCTCACAAGTTTAAGTTGAATTGTGAGCAAGCAGGAATTGTGCAGCGATTCACTGCTCCCTATTCACCTCAACGAGAATGGGGTCAGTGAGAGGAAAAACAGAAGTATTATGGAGATGGCCAGATGTATGATGCAAGAGAAGATGTTGCCTAAGAAGTTACTGGGCTGAAGTAGCTAATCTGCGGTGTTCTTGTTGAACAGTTGCCCACAAAGGCCTTAGAGAGGTCAACACCTTTTGAAGTCTGGTATGGTGTTAAACCTTCGTGAAAAAATTGAAGGTTTTTGGGTGTTTGTGTTACACTCATGTTCCCGAGGTCAAGAGGACAAGCTGGATAAGAAGGCGAGCTTGGAATCTTCATTGGGTACGATCTCCAATCAAAGGCTTATAGAATTTTTCACCCTATGACAGGGGAAGGTGATTGTAAGCGAGAGATGTTGTTTTTCTAGAGGAAGATGAGTGGAATTGGATGGAAGGAAAGAGTGCAGAAAAGCAGCAGTTTGAAAAACAACCTCAACAGATGTAGATGTTGATGAAGTTATAGATGGATTGGAAGACAGTGTGGATGATTTACCAGTGAGGGGCACAAAGTCACTTGTTGAAATCTATGAAAGAAGCAATGTGGCAATGCTCGAACCATCTAACTTTGTGGAAGCTAAGGAGGATCAGAGGTGGATTGCAGTAATGCAGGAGGAGATTGCAATGATCTAGAAAAACCACACATGGGAGCTTGTTGATAGACCATCTGATAAGAATGTGATTGGGGTTAAGTGGGTGTTTAGAACAAAACTTAATCCTAATGGTTCTGTCAATAAACACAAAGCTAGACTGGTGGTGAAAGGCTATGCACAAATATGGGGAGTAGACTATTCTAAAACATTTGCTCCTGTTGCACGACTTGATACAATAAGGCTCTTACCGTAGCTATTGCAGCAGAGAAGGGGTTGCCTATATTTCAGTTAGATGTCAAGTCTGCATTTCTGAATGGAGAGCTTGAGGAGGAGATTTTTGTTGAACAACATGAAGGCTTCAGTATCAAAGGGCAAGAAGAGACTGTATACATGTTGAAGAAAGCTCTATATGGATTGAAGCAAGCTCCAAGAGCTTGGTATGGGAAGATAGATCGATATTTGCAGGATTTTGGCTTTGTAAAAAGCTTAAGTGAGTTCACTCTTTATGTTAAGAAGGTGAATCACAGTGTTGTAATTCTGTCACTTTATGTAGATGATCTATTAGTGACGGGAATGATATGGAATTGATAGAGAAGGTGAAGCAAGATCTATTTGCAGTTTTTTGAGATGTCGAGACTTGGGAAAGATGGCTTATTTTTTGGGTTTGGAAGTCAAACGGGCTTCATATGAGATCTTCATCCGTCAGAAAAAAATACATGAAAGAAATTCTAAAGAAGTTTCAGATAGAAGATTGTCGAAGTGTAAGCACTCCTATGGCTGCTAAAGAAAAGCTGCAGAAGAATGATGGAACAGATGCAGTAGATGCTTCTATGTATAGAAGTCTGATTGGGTGTCTCATGTATCTTACAGCAACCAGACCAGATATTCTATTTGCTGTCAGTGTTTTATCTAGGTTTATGAGTAGTCCTAGTCAGTTACATTTGATTGTAGCAAAAAGGGTCTTGAGGTATCTCAAAGGAACATTGTTCTTTGGTGTGAAGTTTAAGAAAGGTCAGCAGTTTAATTTGCAAGGATTTTCTGATAGTGATTGGGCTGGTTCAGTAGATGACATGAAGAGTACGTCTGGATATTATTTCAGTTTTGGTTCTGCTTGTTTCTCTTGGTGTTCTAAAAAGTAAGAGATTGTAGCTCAGTCTACTGCAGAGGCTGAGTTTATAGCAGCTACTGCAGTTGCAAATCAAGCTTTGTGGCTGAAGAAGATAATGAAGGATTTGTGGTTGAATTCCAGTGATTGCATTGAAATTAATGTGGATAATCAGGCCGCTTTAGCAATATCTCAGAATCCAATTTTCCATGGCAAAACCAAGCATTTCAAAGTCAAATTTTTCTTTCTACATGAGGTGCAACAAAGTGGCGAAGTTAAGTTGGTATATTGCAGATCTGAAGATCAACTTGCAGACATGTTCACAAAACCACTTCAAGCTGGAAGATTTGAAGTATTAAGAAAGAAAATTGGAGTATGCAGCAGCAACTGATCCAAGGAGGAGTTTGTTGGATTATAATGTCTCTGTTTTCTGTTGTTTTCAGTTTTCTTTTTACTCTGTTTTACTCTGTTTTTTTATTAAAAAACAGCCAAGTTCATTAAGTTACGTATTTAGTGTTTTTGCTATTTTCTAGGAAGTTAATAGCACGTTTGTGTGCAGTTATGTGTTGCACGTACGTGAGCAGTTTTTGTTTTGTATTTAGTGGTTGTACTCGACAGTTTTTTTCTTAAGCACAAGACGTAAGAAGTGATATGTTTTTTTTTTTATCTTTTCTCTCTCTCAAAAACAGAAATTTTTCTGTTTTGATTGTTGTTTTTATGAGTTTTAACAAATCTTGTAAAACCGAATTAACTATTTTTCAGTAATAAAGCACGTGGACACATGGGGCTCTGAGTTGTGCTTCTGATGGAGGCCAGAGTCGAGCTTCTGACTTCATTGTCTCTGTTCTTCTCAATGACTCCATATGCACGTGTAGTTGTAGCTGTCGACACACTTGTAGCAGCAGCATATTCTTCAGGCTTTGTTTCCTCATCCTTATTCACTTCCACGAACTCTGTTTTCTTATACTTCTGATCCTTAACACCCAAGTCATCGTGAATGTCAGCTATAATGACTCTAGCCCCATGCTTTGAGAAGAGCCTCGCGACAAATTCTCCTATGCCACCCGCCCCACCTGTGATGACTGCCACCTTTCCCTCAAGTCTTGAAAAAGAAAAAAGAAAAAAGAATATCATCTCAAACTTCATCTATGTGTCTATATCAATATGTGGATGTCTAAGTTGTGCTGGCAATTCCAAATCGTTTTTCTGCTGGAAGATCGATCGAGAACAACAGTATAATTATAAAGAAAAAGAGCTAAGAAGTCTCTCTAAATGGGGCAAACTAGCCTTCGTCTGATGCTGCCCAAGCAAAATCAACTACTGTTTTGCAGTTTCCATAATGTTGAATCGCGCTTATTAAGGAATAGCGCACGTGAGGGTTCGTGCGGGAAAAGTTGCATACTTTGCTTGAACCTTTTACACGAAAAGCAATCGAGGCCTACAATGTGGATACCTTCTCGCGGCTTGGGAGAGAAGTGCTCGTGTTGCCATCGTTTGCTCCGATACAAAATTATTGTGGTGTGAGGAGTGTGTGGGTAATGAGGCTTTGATCACTTGCTCCCAAGATTTTTTATTTTTATTTCTATTGGATGAACAAATCAAGACTTCTACGAGACCCCAGCTCACTCTTACTTATTTCGATTTTCTTCCCTCTATATCTTGTCTCCGTGGTGAAGCTATCACTCGCTCCTCAGGAGCTTTCTTATAGAGAGCATTCTGATAGATAATCGTCATGTCAAGAAAATCTCATTTTTCTTATTATTTTGTCCTTTTTTCTCCTGTGCACAAGAATCCCATTTGCCCAACTTTTTGATTGGAATTGCCTTTACTCAATTCCATCCTTTTTCTTCCTGATGCATTTAATTCCTATCTCCCTTCTTTTGATGGATTTAGAACCATAAGTTGTGTGGAAGAAAGCTTACACAATCAGCAAAGCTTGGGAGTTCGATATGGCTGACATCATTTTTAGGACCGATACTAAAAAGATATTGTTCGAGTTTTAATCCTTATATTCATGAGTGTTTTAAAGTGCATTGTTGAATTAATCATTGTTGGAGCTAGCTTGCAACTTCAAAGATTAGAGGCCCTTCGATCAAGACATGTTGGCAGTTATATCTAACTCTGCTACCGAGGACGACTACCAAGAATTTGAAGAGCATAAAAAATGAAGCAACTTAGCAGTTTGCCGCATCCTTTATCTTATCTTAAAAGTTATTGTGTAATTTCTTATTAATTTTTTATTGTATTACAAAAAGAAGGGTCGAATTTGCCATAGAAAAAGCAAGCGAAGAGGAATGAATATCATGAGCTTATACAATTTCGGTGAGTGGGACTTGTGTCCACTCAGAAAGAGGTGACCATGCAAACACCAAAGAAACCAACTGGAATTTACAAGTATTGTTCAATCCCAATCCCCAGTGATACCCAAAGTTGACTTAATGTATCTCTCAGAAAGAATATTGTACTAATAAATTAAATACTCTCAAAAGCACACTTAAGAAGAGGGGAAATTATCAAAAAACATAAATTCTAAACCTATCGGACAACCAATTAGTTATAAACATTTTAATTTGGTTAATTTAGTGCTTTATCTTTTAGCGATTCGCCAATAAAGTGTTTTTGGCCAATGTTAGCATAAAATCGCTAATATGGATGTTGGCCGTCTTATTTGATTTGACTGGTGCTAGCGTAAACAATTTTTGCATTTTTTTAAAAAGTTTTCTGAATTTTTGTACTTTTTTTCGTTCTTTTCTTTTCTTTTTGTTATTTCCTCTGTTGGAATTTTGGACCGGCAAGGCCCCCATGCCCTCCCCAGTAACCGACCACCAACCGCTCAGGAGGTCTCATTTTCACATGGATATTGTTTAGGCAATGCAATAAATTGGCCCCAAATTGAGAGCCCACTGCCAGCTAAATCAAGGGTCCATCTTTTGCTCCCGGTGGTTGCACCATTCCATCTTGATCTCATCGCATGTGATCTATTGACATGACTCGTGACTGGCTAGTTGTCTGTCCATCCTTGAGTTTGCATCAGAGAAATAATAGAAAGACAATCGGAACACCTTAACCTAGAGCTACATAATACTACGGGTCTTGACCGGCGCCGATGATTGATGACCTTGCCCCATTTCCATGTTCGATTCTTGTGGTCTTCCATCGAGCTGGTGTTTGGGAAAAAATGTTATGGTTTTATTTTTTTTACCAAGTCTACAAATCAACTAAGCATACTAAATGATATTTGCTTATTGCAACTAGCAATTGAATAGTAAAATAGATAGAACAAGAAAATAAATCGAACACTAAATTTATGTAGTTTGATTCAGTCGGTGTGACCTACATCTATGTTGGAGCATAAAAAAAAAAAAAAAAAAAAGCAATACAATGCACATTACAACCATACTCGAGTCACTCAAACACGCTCGGTGTCTTTCAATCTTAATTATACTCGATAACTCACATAGTATTGAGCTCTATAATTCTTCACGAAATAATCTCTTAATCTCATAAAATAATTAAATATAAATTTTATCATAAGATTGTATTTGACTTCAACACCTAAGTTGTTGGTGAGAATGTCCTTTGTCAAGAACTCGCCTCTGCATTCACATCAAGACGGCCACGCTCCCAAGGTTTCCACAACCATGTATTCATATATCATAATTTGAGAAGAAAATTAAATATAAGTCTGATCCTACATGGCAGAGGAATTCAACATAAATAACAAAATTCTTAAATAGTATATGTTGTGACCTTCCCAAAAGTAAATAATCAAATGAAAAGCTAATGAATTACTGAGTTCAAAGACTTAATATGGACTCTCCCAAGTCCTACCAATGCAATTGGTACTCAAATTAATCATTTTAAGCATGCAATTTCATCCAATTAGGAGTCCCCATTAATCAATTAGAGTCAATTAAAAACCCAAATAAATTATGTGAGAATACCTTTACGAGCTAAAGATTCAATAGGTTTGGAGACTTGATTATGTTAGATTAAGTTAATGCTCTTTCGATATATTTTCTATTTATTTTCAAAAACATTTTGCAAACAATTTCGATTAATTTTTAGCCTAAACCACCAAAATGCAATAATGATCATGCAAGTACACAATCAATAGTGTAACACTCAATAAACCAAAGTGTTAAATAAATTGCCATAATTGGATATCTCAAGCAAGCAAAGCATAACCCTACCAATTAATGTTCAAATTATGATTAATAAAATTCAATGCTTAGCCTAACATGATTTTTAGAGAATTATTCTTTTTGAGTTTGTTAAATGAAAATTAAATTACAAGGCATAGAATGCAACTTTAATTATAAATTATATTCGCATGATACTAATTTAACATGACATGTGACATGCAATTTCTCTAAATGTCATAATTCTAATGACAAGTAAAAATATTGAAAATTATTTCAATGCAATTTAAACTTAATAACTCTAAATATGTTATCATTAAATGACATGATTTGATGGCAGATTATTGATTAGAGGACAGATGATAAGACATAATATGGCAAGATGACATGACATTCATGACATGTCATATGTGCGCGACTTGACATATCACATGGCATGTGATATGATGTGGCAATGATAATACAACTAATTTTATATGACATGCTATATTTTTATGACTCTTCTAAATGAAGATATGAGACTATCTAAAATAGAAGATCAATTAAATTAGAAAATAATATTGATTAAATCAAGAATCTTTTTGATTGCTCTATTAACTTACATAAACCCAAAAGGTAGTGCAACTTCTAGAGTCAGTCTCCACCCAACTTTTAGATTTGAGCTGTTTTGAAATTTGAAACCTTCGGATTGCCTTTCAATTTCGACATGAGAGTCATTAGACTTTTTATTGGACAAAAGGTACAAAGAGGGAGGACATGAAGGGTACCGTAATTCAGACCAAAAAAATAAAAAAACAAAGAAGGGTACAATAATTAGGGCATGAAGCGGTGTTTTTCTCAAGCACGAGCAAACAAGCCAAAGGCCGGATTGATGGTGGTGAAACCTCCATCCACTGCCAGATTGTGGCCACTCACGTACTTGGACTCATCGCTCCCCAAATACAGAGCAGCCTCCGCTACGTCTTCCTGCCGTAGAGTCACCCCCATCCATGTTAGAATACACTCGGACTCCTGCATCCTCGTCGATTTGGAAGATCGCCTTCGTCAATGGCGTTAGAATGAAGTAAGGTGAGAGACAATTTATGCGAACTCCATATCGGCCAAGCTCCACAGCCACATTTCTTGTGAGCCCCAGGACGGCATGCTTCGAGCTGGTGTATGCATGGGATGCAACCCCTCCGACACTCGAGCAGACGCTTCCGAGATTGATAATGCTTCCTCTTTGTGACGGGATCATGGCTCGAGCGGCATGCTTGGTCCCTAGGAAGACGCCCGTCAGGTTCACGCTAACCACTTTCTCAAAGTCAGCCTTGTCATTGTCCAATATACTGGCTTTGCTTGGGTCCCCGATCGCAGCATTGTTCACCATTATGTCCAGCTTTCCATGCTTGTCAACTGCAGTGGCAATGGCATTTTTGATGTCGGATTCGCTCGATACATCACAATGTACAAAGGATGCGGTCTCTGGCCCTAGATCCTTGCACACAGACTTGCCCAAGTCATCGTGAATGTCGGCTATAATGGCTCTAGCCCCATGCTTTGAGAACAGCCTCGCGGTAGATTCTCCTATGCCACCCGCCCCACCAGTGATCACTGCCACCTTTCCCTCTAGTCTGAAAAGAAAAATAATCATCGCAAACTTCATCTATATGTGCATATGTCAATATGTGGATGTCTAAGTTGTGGAAGCAAAACTCCATATTATTTTTCTTTTGGAAGATCGATTGAGAACAACGTTATGATTACAAGGAAACTGAGCTAAGAATTCTCACTTGGGGCAAAATCAAACTACTGTCTTGCAGTTTCCATGATGTTTAGTCATGTTTATTAAGGATTCGTGTGGGAAAAGTTGATTACAAAAAAAATCAGATAAAAAGTTGCGTATTTTGCTGCCCAAGCAAAATCCAATTCATAAAACGTGGATACCTTCTTGCAGCTTGGGAGAGAAGTGCCCCTGTTGCCATAGTTTGCTCCGATACTAAATTGTTGTGGTCTGAGTAGTGTGTGGGTATTCAGGTTTTGATCACTTGCTCACAAGAATTTTCTTTTGGATGAACAAATCAAGACCGCTACACAACCACCAGCTCCCTCTTACTTCGATTTTTTTCCTGTATCCCTTGTCTCTATTTGTGAAGTTGTGACTCCCTCCTCAGTCCTTAGGAGCTCTCTTATAGAGAGCATTATGATGGATAATCGTCGTGTCACAGAAACTTCATTTTCTTAGGTTAATACCCTAAAAAATTATAAACTGATACATTTGTGATAAATTTATCTCAAACTATTTTTTTGACCATGAAAAATCTCAAAGCGGTACACCTGTGACAAATTTATCCCGACTGACCATCAAAAACCTTAAACTAGTACATTTATGACAAATTTACCAAAAACCAATTTATTCGACTGCAAAAAATCCTAAACTAGTAAATTTGTGACAAATATATCATCCGCTAAATTGTATTAATACCACAAAAAAAATCATAAAAATTGTAAACTGTGACAAACGAAGCGTAAAATCCCAAATTAGTAGACCAGTCAATTGTCATGTGTCATTTAACTTAATAATTTTATAGTAAAATTTAATGAAAACTAACAAAGAGTAAATTTATCACAAGTGTACCAGTTTGGGGTAAATTTGTCAAATGTATATCAGTTTGGGATTTTTGGTAATCAAAAAAATAGTTTGAGGTAAATTTGTCACCTGCACAATTTAGGATTTTTCAAGGTATTAACTATTTTTCTTATTATTTGGTCCTTTTTCCCCCATATGCACGAGAATCACGTTTTGCCCAATTTTTTTGGCTGGACTTGGCTTGTACTCTGTCCTTTTCTTCTTGATGCATTTGATTCCTTTGTCTCCCTTCTTCTGATGGATTTAGAACCACATGTTGTGTGGATGAAAGCTTTCCCAATTATGGTCGTCGGTGCAATAATATATGCTTGGGAGTCATGTCACGGAAGATGTGCTAAAAATATGAATATGATTAATTATATATGCATTTGATTTTCTATGTCTCCCTTCTTTTGATGGATTTAGGGTGGATTTGGTTTAACTTTAACACAAGCAATTCATTTTCAGGCAAATTTACCATTCATTTTTGGGATTAATGACTAGTTATTATATTAATTCTACTCCAACTTTATTATTGTCTGGAAAAATGCCTTTCAAGCTTTTGTTTGGGAAACCCCCTGGATTATGCTCATTTGTGAGTTTTTAGTACATTATGCTATGCTCACAAAATGTTGAAGGGCGAAAATAAATTCGACAAAAGGGCAAGAAAATGTGTATTTTTGAGATATTCGTATAGTACAAAGGATTGGGATGTTTTTGATTTGGAAACTGAAGAGTTATTGGTATCTCGCAATGTTGAATCTATGAGGAGAATTTCCCATTTGCTCAGCAATCTACACATGAGACTCAAGACTCTTCTCCTCTTTTGACACCAATTCGTGAGCCGGATCCTATTGATGAGGGCGGGAATCAATCTTAGGGGAGGAAGAAAGGATACCAAGCCAAGTTCCAAAATAAATGGGTAAACAATGATATAGGATTGTGACAGTACAGTCCAAGTTGACGAGCAACCCAACAAGCAACCCGATGACCAAATTCAAGGCCCAAATCCCCCTACACGAAAGAAAAGCCAGCTAACCCATCTACAAGATTATGTGTGCCATGCGGTCTCCTCAACCCACTTCGTTGATATCTTCAAGTATGATCTATCCAATTGAGAAGTCTATTTCTTATGAACAACTTACTAAGCCTGACATCGCCTTTTTAGTTGTTGTGGATTGTGATATTAAACCTAGGAATTACACTGAGGCTATTAAAAATCCTTTGTGAAGAGAAGTGATGGCAATAAAAATTAAAACCCTTGAAATAATAAGACTTGGACTCTAGCAACTTTGCTGGAGGGTAAAAAATCCATAGGGTACAAGTGAGTTTACAAAATCAAGCGTCAAGTTGTTAGTAGTATTGAGCGATATAAAACTCATTTTGTTGCTGATGGAAAGGAGAAAAATTCATAAAAAAAAAAATACATAAAAAATATCCCGATCAACACTGATTGTACCACGTAAGATAGTCGGTGCCCTTCACTTCGCAATTTCCGACCTAAATTAGCTTGATGGACTAAATTGTGAAAGGAGTTAGACTCCAATTGAAAAGATTAAAACCAAATTAATATTGATGTAATAAGTTTAGAATTTTTTTTTTAGTATCTTGCCTCTCTTTCTTAATAATAGGGTATTGCGCATAAACACTCCTTTGGACATATCAAAGCATATAGACGGAATGAAAACAAAGCCTAATCTTTGTAGCCCACCTCCCTTAGAGACCATTTGAAGTGGGCTTACAACATGCATATCGGGCTTTAGAATCCTTTTGAGTTGCGTCGCGTGAAGCAAAAAGGACAATACAAGCCTTGTATTACAAGGGGACAAATCAAGTTTTAAAGAAGAGCAAAAAAGATGAGAGCTTTTGAGCAAGTTGACCATATTCCTCCCTTGAGCCCCACGAATAGAATTAAAGATGGGTCAGCCATCCATTTTTTTTCTTTTCTTTTCTTTTCTTTTGAGCAAGCCAGCCATCCATCCATTAAAAAGCCGGAACAAGTAGTAGGCTTTTCCCACAAGAAAATCCCACACGGTCTCTTTCGAACAGCTCCCTGAAATGGAGGGGGTGCTCCACTTTCCTTCTCCATTAACTATACCAATTTCATCAGTACATCCATTTCAAGGTGTACTAGCCCCTCGTCCCTGGCTCCATCCGCGTAATAGAAATTAGAAAATCCCTCAATGTGATGTATCAATTCCTTGTCCCTTAACGATACACGCACTTGTCACTTCGTGAAAAACATTATGGTGGTGGGGTAGATGGAGGTGCAACAGACTCACGTGGTTAGAAATGTTTCCATTCATCTTACATCCGCCTTAAAAATGTTCTATTCCTTTTATAAGAAGATGATATATGGATTCCCTACAGCTGAAGCTACCAAAAATGTTTGCATTAAGAAGCAAAGATTTGGAATCGAGATCAGTACCATTAAAGAGTGGCGAGCGAGCCTGTAATAGATGATGCACTTTCTTCGAAAAGACTTTGGTGTTCCGATTGCAATAAGCTCAAAAACCTTCTGTACACTACTGGATTAGATGAAGCGAGATGTGTGGATTTCACTGAGCTAAGCTTAAGTTTGGTAGTTATGATAAAATTTAGGATATGATTAATTTATCATGTCTTGTGTTTGATTCTTACTCAAGATAGGATAATGTCAAATATAAGATGGATACAAGTCGGATAAAAATATCCCATAAAGGAGGTAGGATAAATTTAATGTTTATCATAAAAAAAAAAAACTTATTTTTCTCATATAATGAAATTCTTAAATTAATAGAATTAAAATAATATTTGAATATAGATGTTATTTAAATAATAACAAAAAATAATAATAACTTCATTTTTGTTTATACATATATATTTATTTATAAATTAAAATTTTCTCTATCTTACAATATAAACTTAATATATACATATATATTTATATTTATTACGTGTATTAGGTATTTTAGTATTTTAGTTATATTAGTATAATATACTATTGAATAAAATTTTATTAGAGAATGATGGCCTGGAAAAAAAAAAAACAAGGAAAAAGAGAGAAAAAAAAATAATAATAAATAAGCAAATAAAAAATGAAGTAGGTAAGAGTGTCGGTAAAGATTCTGACCATCGGCCATTTTTTTTAAGTTCACTTATTACGTTGCATGGAAATAGAGAAATTCCTAAATTTCACGTCACAAATTCTGTTTTGACTAAAAATTCAGCCATTCAAACGAAATCCAAAGGTACTTGTGCACCCGGGTCGGGTCCCGTTTGACCCGGAGAACTCGCGTACGTCAGCCAGCCACGGTAACCCCGAAGAACGCATATGTGGACGGTGGGCGTTGGCGACTGGCGAGGCCCCCTCCACAGTGGGGATCGGACGGACGACGTCGAATTCGGCGAATCCACGCGACCCATTGGATGCTCCTCCTGCCTCTTCGGGCCCCACAACACCGCCCCTCTCGCGCGGTTTTGTTAGCGTGACAGGGGGATAGGAGCCGCGGGGCATAACTAACTCGGGAGCGCGGGCGGGCCACGTAAGCACCACAGTCCCCGGCATGTCATCGTAGCGTTTTCGCGAACAGGGAAGACGGAGACGCAAAGCCAAAAATTCCTCTATCTCCCACCCGCAAAACCGGCCGCTGAGTCAACTCGCTTCGTCCTTTAATTTCGACCGAGGCAGAGGCAGAGGCAGAGGCAGAGGCAGGTCCCCACACACCCGACGCGGCCAAATTTCGTCAACCACCAACGCCGCCTCGACAAAGGCGATCGCGGCGAGGAAGGAAGGGACGGACGACTTCCCCCATTCATCGCGTTGAATTCCGCTCTCGGGTACGAGTTCTCTCCCTTCGTCCTTCGTTTCCCGATTCCCCTCGTCGGAACGTGTCCGTGCTGCTGCGTCGTACGTGTGAATCGGTTTGTTCGTTTCTGCCGTATAATTCATTTCCGGAACGCGTGATTTACCGGGCGTAGGGTTTCGGTTCACGGTTTGGTGCAGGATTTCGTGCCGGAAACAGGGGGGGAAGGCCGGGTGAGATTGTGTCGGAGAGAGCTGTCGCTGTTTTCGATTGCCGGGTATTGTGTGTTTAGGCTATTTAATTGTGGTGTTTAGGAAGCGAAGAGAATGAATTGGGATGGGGAAAGAGGATGACTGAGTCTTGGAGTATGGCTGTAGGTATAGCGAATTCACTTATACGTTGTCGGTATCCTAGCGATGCATCTGAAGGAGAGTTCTGGGGCTAAGTCCGGTATGGCTGACATGCACCTCTTTTTTTTTTTTTTTTTAATTTTTTTTTCCTTTAAGATAAGTAATGATCCACCTCAGAGATAATATTCTCTCTCTACTGTTGTGATTACAGCTATTACTTTTTAGTTAGGAGTCATTCATTGTTGCATGGGGGCTTTTAGATTGGACTACAGTTTTCCACCTCACGGTAAAAGACTATTCCAAGAACTGGCTTGAATTTTACTGTTGAACGGTTAAGGATCAAATTTGAGGAGAACCAACATCAGTGCAGAGTTCGTTTTCTCTATTCAGACATAAAATTCTTCACTTGTTAGATGATATTTCAAGACAGTTGCGTCATTTATGTATAACTTGGAGAGTAGAATTCGAAAAATTCTTGTTGTAATGCTGATGTATTATTTCTACGTGTGAAATCTATTGAGTACTCCAGTTTCCTTTCTCCAATGTGTAGGTCTAGATTCTAGCTTCCAAACTGCCCTACTTCTATTTCCTTGGCCTTCTTCTAGCTGCCACTGATGGGGTGGGGGAACATTTACAGAAGACGAATGAGAGTGTTCTCTGTTGCTTTGGTGATTTATCTGGATTATAAGGTAAAGCTTTGCCGGCCTTTCTTACCTTTTTCTTATCTATTCTGTTTTATGATGGTAGAATCTTTTATATAATTTTTTGCTATGTGCTCTTGCTCACGTATAATTGTATTGATTGTATAGGCGCTGCAACAAAGAGAGAAATGGGCTAGCAAATCTAAAGGTTCTGCTTTGTGGGAGAAGGCTCATCACCGCAATGCAAGACGTGTTCTCAATCTGATTATTGAGTTAGAAGGTTTGTGGGTTAAACTTGGACAGTACCTCTCTACACGCGCTGACGTGCTTCCTCAGGCTTACATTACCCTACTCAAGCAATTACAAGACTCACTTCCTCCTCGTCCCTTAGAAGAGGTTCAGTACATCATGTTTCTTGCGTTACTATTATTTCTGTACTCACTTTTCTATCCACAGGATGAAAGCAACTACTCTAAATGTTTTCCTTGTGGGATATGTTTTTCAAGTAATGGCTTGATATGCATGGAGAAAATCATGTGGTCTCATGAGCGTGTTAAGTTAATTCGGAAAATGGTTTAGATATACAAAGCTCGTTAAGGGTGAGGTTTTAAGCTGTTAACACGTAATGTGGTTGCCACCCTAATGTTGTTGGATAACTCTTGTGATTAGCAGATTCTCTGTCCACAAAAATCATACTTCTCTGTCCCTAATGTTGCTGTGTTGCCCTAATGTAGGTCTGTTTTTGTTCGCATAATTTCTACATTTCCTTTGTAAGCTGAGTGGTAAAAGGTCCATTTGTTAGTGGCGCAGACGTTCTCTGTGGGATGAAGTTTGTATCATAATCTCTTGCGGATTATTTGTTGTCTTAATTTTTTTTATTACTTTATTTCACCATTTGCTCTCTGCTTCCTTTATGATATTCTCGTGAACTTGTTTGTCTGAAAATTCAGTGAGCAATTGATCAGTGTTCTTCTAACGTCTTATGCAGGTCAACAGGAGTATAGAGAGGGAGCTGGGTAAAGCTTTGGATGATTTATTCTCAAAATTTGTTGAATCCCCTTTGGCTACAGCATCTGTTAAGTATAGTTGTTATTGGTGAAATAAAGTTTAAATCTTGCTGGGATAAATATCAACTGTTGGTCTCGATGTGGTATTTGGAGATTATTTCATGCTAGATTTCCTAATTTTGCATTTTTTCTACGCAGATAGCACAGGTGCATCGTGCAACGTTGAAGGACGGACGGGAAGTAGTTGTTAAAGTTCAACATGAGGGCATAAAAGCAATTATATTGGAGGTTTCTCATGATTTTCTAGGTTGTTGCATGAAATGCAATTCGATAAATTATGTAGTTGTGATATAGCTGTTATGCCTTTCTTATGTGCGGTAGGATTTGAAGAATGCCAAGTCAATAGTTGACTGGATAGCATGGGCAGAGCCTCAATATGACTTCAATCCCATGATAGATGAATGGTGCAAAGAGGCTCCAAAGGAACTCGACTTCAATCGTGAAGCCGGTATGTGACTAGTAGTGAGATTGTCCATAATCGTAAGTGCCAGTGTTTAAGAGATGTTAATTTGAATCTCAACTCCTTACTTCTCCCAAAAAGAACTAAAAAAACAGGAATCTCCAGTTTGCAGCTTCACTCATGCTCTCTACAATCTTATTTCTTCCTTATTATGCTGGTTAAAAAGTTGTCGATGCTTTTAGAAATTAAACTGGGTTTAATATGTTGAATGGCATGTAATAGCATTATAGCTTGTTCCATAATTATTCTGCATTCGTCCCCCCACCCCCCCCAAAAAAAAAAAAAAAAAAAAAACATTAAGCTTATTAAACACATTTGGAAGGTGGCAAGAAGAATTGAAAATGTGAAATTTGAAAGTAGCAACATGAATCATGTCATGTTATTTCTATTCATTTTAAAGTTTACATCCTTGTACATTGGGCTAATTGTCAATAGAAGATAAAAAGTTATACTGAATTAAACAACTAGGCTACTGTCCATCAAAGTGGCGAAGGCATATTGGCCTAGAGGGGAGGTTATTTAAGATTAGTTCATATTTCTTAAAGCTATCTTATTTAGCTCCTTGATATCTTATGAAGTAATGCATATCTTGCTGTTTAGTACTTTCATTCCTGAGTATGTTTCTTTTTCCTTTGCATGTGTTTGTAGAGAATACGAAAACGGTGTCCAGAAACCTTGGCTGCAAAGACAGACATGGTGACGGGACATCATCCCATCGAGTGGAAGTATTGATTCCAGAAGTTATTCAGGTGAGTGGTGACTTTACTCCCATGATGAAGTAAATATCTGGAAGTGCTTTGACTGATAACTATGAGCCCAAAATTTGAGATCTAAAAGAATCTGTTATTTTCTTGTTTTAATTTTGTCATTTATATATTGTCTGGCGAGGATGCTCGGGCAACTGCCAATTTTAGTTTTTTTGACCGGAGAGAGGTGCAATCTGTCAAGTAAAGTATCCTTTGGACATTAGCTCATTTAAACTTGCCTCTGCAAGTGGTGAACTTTCTCATTTAAAATTTTTCCAAAATAACTGATTTACTTGAGAAATTTATATTCATGTGCCTTTGTTTTGTGAATTTGTAATTTCACTCCTTTGGGGGATGAATGCAATATTGGTTTTAAAAAGTTATACTCCCTCATTTCATGTTCTCCTTGTAGTAGACTTTATAGTATGCCAAGCTATCTTAGAATGGGGAAACTTCCCATCGTAATTCCTTGGATGACTTTAAATCTGGTTTTCCTACAAGGAAGTCAACTGAAAAGGTGCTGATTTTGGAGTACATGGATGGAATACGCCTGAATGACTTTGAATCATTGGAAACTTTTGGTGTAAACAAGCAAAAGATTGTTGAGGAAATCACACGTGCATATGCTCATCAAATCTATATTGATGGGTTCTTCAATGGCGATCCTCATCCCGGTATTCTCTTTCAACCCTTCTACTCATTTTGGTAATTTTTTTACTAGTCTAATTATTAAGGGGACTTCAATTGAAAATATGAATCTGCTCAAAGTACACTGTATGGATATTTTCAATAATAATCTTTACTTTCTTTTTTGGTCATTTTTGGATACTGTACAGGAAATTTTCTGGTGAGCAAAGAAGCCCCTCATCGCCCAATTTTGCTAGACTTTGGGCTTACAAAGTCACTGTCGTTTCCCATGAAGCAGGCGTTAGCAAAAATGTTTCTGGCATCTGCTGAGGTTTGTGTTCTTAGATTTAATACTTTAGATAAGAAGTGGTACAATTACAATTGATTGTCTTAACAAGTTAAGCAATTTTATGAAGAAATTTGACATCACAAGCCCTGTTCTCAGGGGGATCATGTGGCATTGCTGTCCGCTTTTGCAGAGATGGGACTTAAATTGCGCCTAGACATCCCAGAACAGGCCATGGAGGTCACAAGTGTATTTTTCCGCACGTCAACACCAGCAACTGAAGCTGTTGTGAGTTTTCAGTGCCCATGTCTTGAATTACCTTTCATAGTGAGATCTCTTATCTCATGGACCTTTGCTTTAATCAGGAGAATGTGAAATCCTTGAATGAGCAGAGAACAAAAAATATGAAGGTCATACAGGAGAAGATGAAACTTGACCCAAAGGAAGTTAAACGCTTTAATCCTGTAAGTGTTGATGCTGCCTTTTGTTATCCATCTTGTGAATAATAATAATGACGTAGGTGCACCGCATATGTTGATCACTATAATGAGAGTGACATGGATCCAGCAACCATTGGGTTCATGTGTAACTTATTTGTCAGACTTTGGATGTCGCCATATGTTTAAGAAAATGTTCACATTTATATTTTTCATCAAACAATTTGTCATTTGTGGGAAGGAAATGACTTATTGGAGGGCATGATTGGGGGCTATCCATGTTTTACCTTATTACAAAGGGTATTAAGCTGCCCTTGGGAACCGTATTTTTTTAAATGTGCTTGTGATTACTCGATTGGCATTAACAATCTTTTTATTGTTTAGGTTGATGCATTTCCTGGTGATATTGTAATTTTCTCTCGGGTTCTGAATCTTCTGAGAGGTTTGTATAAGAATCCTCCCTTATTGACCTCTCTTTTGTAATTTGTTGATTATGTACTGAACTTTTACATTAAATAACTTCCTCAGGGCTTTCTTCCACAATGAATGTCCGCATTATATATCATGATATAATGAGACCATTTGCAGAGCATGTTTTACAAGGGTGAGTCATCTTGAACACTAATCCACTAGCCCTTCACTTTCATGTCTGCCTTAATTCTAATTGATTCTGCAATTTTATTGTCAGAACCATCTATAAGGCACCAGCAGTGAATGCACAGTGGGTCTGTGATACACCTGTTCATTCTGCTGTGGAGGCCAAGCTGAGACAGCTTTTGATTGATCTGGGAAATGATGATAAAATATTGGGGATCCAGGTAGACTGGACTTTATTTACATTCATATCTGTAATGAACAAGTAATGTTTTTTCCTTTTCCCATCCAACATTTAAAGTTATGTTCTTTTCTTCGGATGAGACCAAGTAATGTTCTTCACTATCTGTAAGTGGTTAAATTATTGCTTTTGTCAAGGTTGGTGTAGACTTTGTTTATTCTCAAGAGTGTTATTAGCTTCCGTGATTTTTGTCACTTTGCTTCTGCTCTTGAATTGTTGAATTTCGAATGTGTCACAAATATCCGACTGATACTTTTTTAATGGTAGCTATGGTAAACAAGTTTAGGAACTTGCTGCTTTATATCATTCAAATGATATCAATTTGAAGGCGTACATAATCTAGATCCATGATATGATCGATTGCCCTGCTTTAAGGTTTGTGCCTACAAAGATGGGGAGGTCATAATTGATACTGCGGCTGGAGTGCTTGGAAAGTATGATCCTCGTCCAGTGCAGCCCGATAGCCTGTTTCCTGTTTTTTCAGTCACAAAAGGTGTCACCGCAGGGATGGTGCATTGGTTGGCTGAGAAGGGGTAAGGGACTCTACTGCTCTAATATGAAGCAGTTTTAGCTGTGTATGTATTATATTTGATAATGATAGGATTTTTATCTCTCTTTTCCTTTCTACTTACTGAGATTTGACATCCTAGTGCTATTGGGTGCTAAACTGCTAAAGTTGTTTGTCATTTTGCAGAAAGCTCAGACTAGATGAAAATGTAGCAAATATTTGGCCAGAATTTGGATGCGATGGAAAAGATCTTATTAAGGTTTCCAAAGTCTGATTATGATAATTTCTGGTCCTTTGAAATTATTGATTTCATTGGTGCTATTGCTGCTCATTTCAGGTTCATCATGTGCTTAACCATACAGCTGGTCTGCATAATGCATTAAGTGAAATTAGGAGTGAAAATCCTTTGTTAATTTGTGACTGGAACGAATGTTTGAAGCGCATTGCTTCTTCAGTACCAGAAACTGAACCTGGTCAGCGCCAGCTTTATCACTATCTATCATTTGGCTGGCTATGTGGTGGAATTATCGAGGTATGACAATATTTACCCATGAGACTGTTTGGAATTCAAACTAACTGGCTCTTTCTCTATCTGATCAGGGGATAACTATCTAAAGATTAGTTGTTGGTTGTCATGCTTGGGAGAATTTCTGATGGTTCCATAAGATGTTTGTTTTTCTTTGTCCATTTAGATGTCCTGCTGCGCGTGTGATGCAATGATTTTGGATCCCTTATGATTATTCTCTATGCTATCAGTGTCATCATCCTTGGAACTCTTAAACACCTTTGTGCTAAACTCTCCTTGTCCTCTGCTATTTGATCCTGCACTAAGAAATCATCATTTAACTCTCTCTCTCTCTCTCTCTCTCTCTCTCTCTCTCTCTCTCTCTCTCTCTCTCTGTACATGCACACGTGTGGGATTATGGTGAGAGGATTCTCAGTCGTGTGGGTCTCTTTCTGTGCTTGTATGCATGTGTCAGGTGTCTGTGTGCAACTGGCATGCATAACCAGGCGTTTGGCAGTTTTGAGATGTTCCAATCCGCAATGTGTTTGCTTTTGCAACATGCATTGCATTAGCATTTGCCTAGATTCGAAGTTCAACTCATCGATATAATTTGCTTGATAGAAATCAGTTGCCTCGTCTTCAAGATTCCTTATAGGCTTGAGTAATTTTATACCCTGACTCATCATCTCCAATGTGTTGAACATAGCATGCATCGGGAAAGAAATTCCAAGAGATTCTGGAAGAAGCTTTTATTCGGCCCCTCAACATTGAAGGAGAACTATATATTGGAGTTCCTCCAGGTATGCCTCAATCTAATGTTTTCTTGTGTTTTTTTTATCTTTTCTTGTGTTTTTTTTTATCTATGTTTCTTACTTACCGGGCAGTAAGTAAACTAAACAGGCGACAAAGTCCAGTCCTTGAAAAGGTCATGTAAATGAACCAGCTTCAATTGTTGCCATCGCTTTGTCTTCTGTTTCAGGTGTGGAATCTCGACTTGCTACGCTTACCGTTGACCGGAATGATCTAACCAAGGTTTCTCAGATCCGCAATCGTCCTGACTTACCATCTTCTTTCCAGCCAGAAGCCATCATGGAAGCTATTATAACCCTACCCACAATGTTCAACATGCTTAATATCCGCCGTGCGATTATACCTGCTGCTAATGGACATTGCTCCGCGAGGGCTCTGGCACGTTACTATGCAGCTTTGGTTGATGGTGGTTTGGTCCCTCCACCACATTCAGCTTCCTTTCAACCAAATCTCGGTAGCCATGTCCACATCCCCAAATTCCCCTCCCTAAAAGTCTCCAAAAGGCAGAGAGGCCGCAGAAATAAGGGATTGCTCTCTTTACTGAGGAACCCATATTTGCGGATACCAAACCGCCCCAATGATCTCCAAGGTGGTGATTGCGGTAGAAGCACTACTGGACAGAGTACCCCTGTGCCTGATTGTGGGAGCAGCAGTTGCAGTATCAATACCTCTGGCAGTGGAGGTAATGGTGACAAGCGTCAAAATAGTGATCATCACAAGATTTTTTCTGGCAAAGGAATTCATGATGCATTTTTGGGTGCTGGTGACTATGCAAATTTGGCCCTGCCTGATGGGATGTTTGGGCTTGGGTTTAAGAGATCTAAAACGAAAGATGGATCCTGCTTCGGCTTTGGGCACACTGGGATGGGCGGGTCAACAGGTTTCTGTGACATGAACAATCGGTTTGCGATGGCCGTGACTGTGAATAAGATGTCGCTTGGGGCTGCAACCCGAAGTATCATTGAACTTGTGTGTTCAGAGCTTGATCTTCCATTACCAGAGGACTTTGCCACACCAACTGACGGTGGGCTTAACACAGAGAGACCTCTAATTAACTGAGGTCAGCGAACTGTATCTATATACGTAGTGATTTTGTATACTGAATAATGCAAACCACATTGACTTTTGAATGATGCGGTTGGGCATCTGTAACATTTTGAAATTATGGATTGTATAATGATGTTATTTATGGTGCATAGGGGTGTCAAAATGGATCCACGACCCATTTTCTGACTCATATTTTGTATTAATAGGTTATATATGAGTTATAAATATATAAATTCCCAATTAGAATGGGTCAAGCAAGTTTTAAGCTAAATTAATATGAATCGAAAATGAGCTAGAACGGCTGACCCATTTTGGACATTAAGGGCGCGTTTGGTAACGATTTTGTTCTCGGTAGTTCCGATTCGAACGGGCGATTCTTTTTTATTCGTTCCCTTAACCGATTCTAAGCATTTTAAGCCGTTTGGTAATTGTCCAAAATTTCGATTCTACAATAGAATGACGTTTAGTACCGTGCTCATTAATTATGTTCCAAATCAATTTCTTTTAATTTTTAAATAATTTTTTTTATTTTTTTCCTTTTCTTTTTTCTTTTTTCTTTTTTTCTTTTTTCTTTTTTTTTTTTTTTTTTTTTTTTTTTTTTTTTTTCTTTTTCTCATTTTCTTCTTCTTCTTGTGGCCGGTCGCCACCGGATCGCGACCGGCCGACGAGGGTTGGCGACCTCACGGAGCGTCGCCGACCCCGGCGAGGTCGGCCCCTCGTCGGCCGACCTCGCCGGCGGCTAGGCGAGGTTCGGCCTCGCTAGATTTAGCCGGGCCGAGCCTCGCCGCGGCCGCCTCGGCCTCACCGGTGGCCGGCGAGGCTCGCCCGACCACCGGCGGTCAAGGCGTCACAAGGCTTACCCAGCCCTCGTCGAGGCTCACCGGACCGGTGGCCGGCGGCGACGGACGGCGGCCGGCGACGGCGGTGGACGGCGGCGGTGAACGGCAGACGGTGGCAAGTGGTGTTGGACGGCGGTCGCAAGATGGCCAAAGGGAAGAAGAAGAGTTCTTAATTTTGATTCTCAAATTCGTTCCCGGAACAAAAATTAACTTTTTTTTTATTGTTCTTGATTCTATTCCCAATCCGTTCCCGGGAACAAATTTGTTTCGGGAACAAAAATTTTATCAAACGCGATTCTAGGCCTAAACTAATTCTGGGAACAAAGAATTAGAATTTGGCAATGTTTGGATGGTTACGAAACATGGACTAAGTGGATGCCCTAGCTAGCACAAAGCTTCCGCAATCATGACACTCTGCCACTTGCGTCCGCGCTCCCTTTGCCGCTTGCCTTCACAGTTCACACCACTAGCCTCTGTCACTGGCCTTCGACACTCATCTCCGCACAGCCTCCCCTGCTCGCCTTCGCAGCTTGCCTCCGCCACTCGCCTCCACAACCATGGCCAGATCGTGGTGGTTCTCTACCGGAAATCCTTCCCGTTGTTCCTCCGTTTCTCGTTTCGCCTCTCCTCCCCTCTTGTTCATCCGTTTCTTGTTTCTCCTTCCATCTTCGTTTGAGGGTGGCAGCAACAGCGAAAAAGCTTCAATTTTTCTTTGATAGAGTTTGTCAGTCTTATTATTATTTTTCTTATTTTCCCTCTGATGTTTGGTTCGTGATTGGCCTTTTTTTTTCCTCATGTCGTTGTTTTCGGTGGGTCTCTCTGCAATGCATCAAGAGGAGTGACATTTATGAAAATATATCTTATTGGTCATATTCTTTATAAATATTTCAATTTATAAGTTTTTTTTTTACATATTTTATTTTTTTTACTATTTTTTAATCATTTAATTTGCTTTTTTGATTTGATTTGAAGTTTTAAAGTGGGTGTGGATTTTTTATAGAGTTTTAATGAGATTTAATAATACGGGTTGAGTCAAGTCAGATATGAATTGAGTCGGATATGTATTATTAGATTTACACTTAATGAATATGGGTTAAAAATGATTAAATGGGTTAATACGGCTTGGATTATCTTCGATTCGATGCAAACCCAATCTAACCCACTCATTTGACGGGTCTCATGGTGTAGTGCGCATTCATTTGAGATCTAGAGGATGTGCATGAGGAGGATGCTGTGATGCTGGCATGGAGCCTGTCATCGCGTGGCCCACCCTCCTGGGCCGGGGGGCAGCGGAGAGGTTGCTAACTTGTATTTGGTGGGAGAGCAGTGAGATTTGATTTTGATCAATTTGGCCTCTACAAATATAGTCATAAACTCTCTCTCTCTCTCTTTTATATATCTGAGAATGATTTGCATTACATACATGAATTCTCTTCCTTACTTATGTAATGTATAATGTATGTAGTGGTCCTTGCTATATATGTTAAATAATAAGTAATTACTTATTTATTTCAGCTAATGAAAGAACCAAAAAAGGAAAATGTCGTAATCAAATATGTGCAATTTTTAATGCATAAATGGTTGCATACGAATTCGTTTGCTGCGTTGTGTGGCATGACACATGCCCGCATTCATAATATGACAGCACATTGTAAATTATCATTCGGCTCATTGAATATAATATAATCTAACATAATGTCCATCCATGATTATGTATGAATAACTTATTGCAGTAATTTCATTGCTAGAATAGAAAGAATAGTCAATTCCATGATACATGCATAAAATGGTGTTTGGTCCAAAAATATAGTTACCCATGCAGATTCTACAACCCGACATCACGATAGTAGGAACGTCACTCAGCCAATTTGAAGAAACCATAATAAATCTCTCTCTACCTTTTTTCATGACCCTTTGTACTATATAAGTTAGAGAGTTGTTTGTTCATCGACGTTTGACATTCTAATAACGTTCGGCTTTTTGTCATTGCAAACGAAATAATTAATCGATAGAGATGGAAATGGGTGCATGATATTGAGGGCAATCAATGAGGATAAGTTAAATGATATAAAATAAACTATGCTGAAGAGACACAATTAAGTGCGCTAAATAACCTCATAAACATCAAAACTTCCAAATTCTGTTTCCCTAAATCAACTACTAGAACTAGTCCATGGGAAACGAGGCAGTAGAGGAATAGAGATTTGCCAAAATTAAACACGGGTTCTGTCACTCTCACTTCTTCTTTTCTTTTTCTTTTTCTTTTCTTTTCTGAAAATAGCCGGAAAATTCTTTCTTTCTTTTGTTATTTTGGTTGTAATCCCCGATTCAGCGGCCACCCTGCTTCTTGGAACATGCCGTTTAGTGCCTTCCAATCCCGTTGGATCAGATCTTGAATCTTGTATATTAATCAAAGCCAGAGAGATCTTCAGCTTTTCATCTCTCCATCACCCATCTTCCCATTTGCCTAGAACTGACATTCCTCGGATCATGCAGTAATGGAAGGGGCATGCAAGAGTTGTCAAATTGTTGATTCGTCTTCGTCATCGTAGCTGTTCAACACAAGTGCCTATTCCTCGCAAGACAGGTACCGAGTCAATTTGAAGGTAAATTCGACTGCAGACTTGCTTATTAATAATATTTTGCGCTTAAGCTGCCTGGCAGATCAGCTTAGTTTAAGGTCTACGATCATTTGTCGTTCCAACGGAGTATTTTAAAAAAATCAATAGCTGAAATGCATACTCTAGCCGTGCCACATCTCATTGCCCTGCATACGACATAAATAATCTCGGTCCCAGCTCCCAGCGAAATTGTGCGTCGTGTTTCACTCTCGTGGACACTACTTCTGCGGTTACTTCATATCTGTAAAGTTGGGATGGGCGTGAGGGGAACTTGGCAATGTCTTCTCATGAGCTTAGGGCATGCTTTTGGCTTCGTTAACTCGGAAATCCAACCATCCAAAGTCGATCCAGGTCCAGCTTGCAAAACTACTAAACCACCCCTATTTGATGGCCTGACCATTCAGGCCTTAACTGCCGTCTTCGGAATGGAAGCAAAAGGGGAGATGAAGAAGGATAGGGTTCATGCAGTCGTCAAGAAACTTGGTTTGACCGGCGGTGAAGAGAATAGTCCCAACTGCCCCGATCCATGCGATGGCCTGAAGGAAGAAATTGATGCAGAAGGTGTCATTGGTGGATTGGAGGATGCATCAGGACGGAATGAGCTCCTGCATGAAGCCTTCAAGATTTTCGACGAGGATGATAATGGGTTCATAGAAGCAGTTGAGCTGAAGAGGGTCCTCGAATGTCTTGGGTTAGACAGAGGTTGGAATATGGGAGATATCGAGAAAATGGTTCAGGTCGTTGATTTGAATTTGGACGGTAAGGTTGATTTTAGTGAGTTCGAATTGATGATGGCCCTGTAACTGTTAATATGATACCTATCGTAAAACTCCAATCAAGAATCCTTTACCTTGATCGTCTTATCTTTACTAGTCTTTGACTCAATGAATTTGTCATTAGCAAAAATTGGCAGATATGATCGCTTTCTTATGTGTTCTCATGAATGCATTCTTGTCTCTTGGGTATTCCTTCAAAGGTATAGGCTTAGTAAGCAAGATTTCCCTTACTCATCTAATACCGTACGTACTCATGTCACAGCTCAGCGTTTGATTTATGAAATGCCAGATGGAAATCAGTGCGATGGATCTGAAGTTTCTAAGCTTCTACTGCATTTGTACAAGAAATATCAGAGACAGTTTCCAGCTTAGATTAAGCTGCTAATGCATGAAAAGTCCATTACATAGTCTAGCCCTGGAGATAGACTGCTTTGTAACATCAATGCGGAAAGAAACTACAAATGTTCAAATAAGGCAACTGTTCAGCATCTGAGTTGGAGCTTTTGAAAAACATAGTCACAACATATCGCTTAATTGATACAACGGACATAAAAAATGCTAACTTGTCCTTCAGTATTCTGACATCTCAAGTCTGCCCTGGAGATTTTTTTAAACGTAAGGGACAGCCTGAGTACAAGAAGAAACCACCCAAGACTAATCTTTTAAGAGGACTATTAGGACTGGCAGAACAAAAGACTTACCTAATTGAAACAGGAAGGAACATAAGAATTTTAGGACCAAATCCCAGACACAAAGCTTACAGGATCATGGATGACTCCATTTGTGAAGTTGCTATTATTAGGATTGCTGTTTTCAACTCCAAGGCAAGAATTTGGCATTGGAACCGTCAAGCCAGTTGAAGAGTCATTATCCCCATGGACAGTGATTGTAGGAGAAACATTTGCCACAGCACTAAGACCACGAGTACCAATAGAATGTTGGTGATTCAAAGTTTGCAAAACATGATTTAAGCTACAAGGAAAAGGGCCTCGAGCCACCATATCTTCAGCCAGCTTCACCTAGATATATGGCACAAGTATGCTAAAAAGTAAGTGCATTTTACCAATCTCAGAAAGTTTTGCTAGGTGATCAGTCAAAATATTTTAGTATAATGAAAATAGCTAAAATTCCACCTAAGTCTGTCTCATCTTTCTGGGGTAGTCACGAATCTTATGACAGAGACAGAGAGGTCGATTACCTTAGCTCTTAAGGCTTCCACATCAGATTTCAGCACTCGATTATTTGTATCAGCATGGCGGTAGTGCTGTGCAGCATCTAATAGTTGCTTAAACAAAGTAGAACTTTCTCCTCTAAGTCGGTCAGCCTGAGGGAAACCCAGGAATATGACTAAAGTAAGAAATCTTAACAGCAAGCACAAGTATTGTAATTTTAAAATAAAAGTCAGCACAAGAAAGGTTGGCTGTGAGGAGCTATTTGTGATGCCTACAAGGTCCTATTTAAAAACTCAGATGATGCTGAGAGAGTGTAAGGTACCTGTATTTCAAGTTCGGCTAAGTGTGCTTGTTTCCTTTTACGTGATTTTCTAGCAGACTCCCTATTGGAAACCATCCTGCGACAAAACTTGTTAAGAAAATCGTAACATGGGTATGATTACAATCTCAAATCCAGATAATAGTGGCACGAAAATTTCATTACCTTCTAATTCGCTTGGGATCAGTAGGATATCTGCTCTGTTCGCTTGGATCTGCCACTGTCGCAGCATCATCTTCATCTGAGTGTTGGCGGGATGAACCACTTGTGGCTTCTCTTGCTTGGATATCTCTGTATTTAGGCTTATTAGCCAATGATGTACTGCTACCAACTGAAACCAATTTGCATTGAATTATACATCGGATAGTCCACATCAATAAAAGGGTAATTGGAACAAGCATCATAAGGGACCATGTCCACGGGGTCCGACTCTTACCGAAAATGGACGAGTTAGAATCAGGAGGGGAGTGCTCGGTAAGAAGAGTAGGGCACCAGAAAGCGGTTATTGCGGTGGCCATATCATGTTGATGATCACTACCGGGACCACTGATGTCCTGCAATGCAAATGCAGATGCTCTTAATGAAGTGTCTGAGTCTGCCGGTATGACGAAATATGAGTCAAGACTGAGACTAACCCAATTGTGAAAAGAGAGAGGAGGAGCGTCTGTGATGCATGATTTAGGACTGTCATAACAATAGTTATGAGGAGGATGATGGTCCAGGTGGTGGTGTTCAGGAGAAGGGGCGATCATCATGACCCGCAGCAACTCCTCCAGCTGCAACTCTGATGCGCTTTTCTTCATCTTCTCAGCTCCTCCTCCTCCTCCTGCTTTTCCCTCCTCCATATTGTCTTCTAATTCCCTTGGACTTTCTACTCTAATTCCAATCCGGACCAAAGTATCAGTTAAGTCGAACCAGGAGGACTAGGAGGGTTCAAAGCCCTGCTCTCACTCCTGCCTTTATAGAGAGATGAAGTGGATGCCACGTTGAGCTTTAGAAATAATCTCTTCAAAGCGTGAGAAGAGTCGCTTTTCTTGGTCTTGGCACAGTCGATGAAAGTCTCGTGTACGTGGATGTAATGGCAGGTACTTAGAGGCGAAGGAAGGAGGAGGAGGAGAAGTTCAGTACGACGAATCTTTCCCCCCTTTTTGCTGGAGGAGACACTTAAAAGAAATGAAAGTTCTACACCATTGCCTCATCGATCGAGCTCGTGGAATTTAACCATTAATTACTTGTTTCACATTGACTGAGTTCACCAAATGATATCCGAGAGAGAGAGAGAGAGAGAGAGAGAGAGAGAGGTTAATTATTAGACCAAAAGCAAAGTGGGATATAAAAGGACAAAAGGCAAAAAAGCTGAAGTTGATTTGGACGGGCACCGACCCCCCCTCCAAACTAAACCAAGTTGGGAGGCTAATGTCTCGCTTTGGTGTGCTATTTAAAGAGAGCGACTAAGTACTTTTGTAAAGAGAGAGAGAGAGAGAGGAGAAAACATCAGCTTTTTTTGCCACTTTCATTCAAGTCTGGCCAAAATGCAAAAGCTTACGATGCTTTTGTAGCTTTGTTGGCTCTCTTTTCCTTTATTCTCTTGATCTCGGTATTGTGATGGAGTGACCTGTTACCTAACTTTTCTTAATTGCATCACTCACTACATTGAAGCCTCAACCAGGGCCATCGTAGCCTCCTTAAGAGATTCTTTGTAACTTGGAACAGCACAAATGATCCTTGAATTGTCCTTAGACTTCCAAATTCATTCAATGTGGTCTTAGAAGTTTTATCCAATGTTCAATGTAATCTCTAAATTATGCGAGAATCCATAAAGGTTAAAGGGACAACATCGAATATTTGATCAAAATTCATAATCACATCGAACAAATTTAAAGTTTAGAAATGATTTTTGCACATTGAACTAAGTTTGAAGGATGCTTGTCATTTTCCCTCATAACTTCTTTGGCATATATTGTCAGTGGCCATCGTTCCAAATAACAAACAAATTCACTGCACTTCGGATGTGGAAGAAATGAAGAATCCATTGGACGCAGATCGGAAAAAGAAGTAGGAAAAAGAGTTCCAACCAATGCTTTTAAGTATGTGCATAAGCATCAAATCAGCGGTTACTTCAATGGAGGAGGTGTTCTTTAATGCGCTAGTGGTCAGGGGGGTTGAACCTCCCATGCCTTAGCTCGTTGGGTTTCTTCACCAAGTCAACAACTTGGACAAAGATCCGGTTCAATCCGGGGCCGGTTGACCAGGTTGAACGGTTGAACCAGGTCACGACCTGGTTTGACCAGTCTGGGAGGATAAGAAAAACTAAGATCGAGCCATGGTCCCTTTCTTGGTCCAACCGATTGAACCGGCCTTCCAGTCCATACATGAACGACACTGGTATCGACTTTCAAGTGCTTCTATCATCCCGTGAAAATGGTATCTCATGCGCTCGATAAGTGCAATAATGGCTTCTAAGTTGGACTCCAAGCATGAAAATCTACTCCATCTGCATCCCGGACAAAAGTAATCGATTGAGACATCTTTGTTACATTATAGCAAAAATAATCCTCAATCTTACATTCCAGACAAAAGTAGTCACATATTTGTTATGTTATCGTAAAAATAATTCTTGATTCCATTGTTGTCATTGTTTCAACATTTAAATAACATTTAAATATTCAATTAAGTTTTAGTTTCTAGAACCGTTTAGTACTCCACAAAATATTATTTTGTATGAGAGCCAAACACAAATTTTCATGCCCCATTCCATCTTTCTTTTTCGTGCGGGGTTCCGGTATGTCTTATTCCACATTCATCAGATCCATGTGTGCCTTGATTTATATGCACCTTGATCTCTCTCAATTTAGTAGCTAATTAAGGCCCCATTTAGTTTAGTATTTCAAATAGGCTTTGGGACTCTAAAGTCCCTGAGCCAAATGCAAATAGCATTTGCTTTGTTTTTTGCTCAACTTTAGGAAAATACAATTGCATCTCCAAATGTCTGTACGGGCCCTTAGCCCAAAGCAAGTTCGAAGGTCCTTTGGAATGTTGCATTCTCAAAATGCAAGTCTTAGCCATTCATTCAATGTTCATCTTCTCCATGCTTTGCATGGAAAAGCTAATCGGAGACCAATGACTGCTGGCCAAGGGGTCCCGCGCGCCGACGACTGTCACCTAACCTCAAGCGATGCAGGCAATGCCACTAGGGTCGCACAACCAAGCAACGCTAGAGATCGCACCACCTTAGGCTGCCTTTCTTGAGGTCGCTCGACCTCAGGCGAGATTATCCAATTGCCAAATCTAGCCATCGATAGCTAAACTCCAAAAAAAAAAAATTAAAAAAAATTTAAAAAATATAAATTAGTAATAGTCCTTTATAAGATGTAATTTTACCAAACGATATTTAAGTCAAAATTGTTTCCCAATGCACTTTAAAATCACAATTCACCAAATATTATTTGTATTTCGGAAAATCCTTTTAGCCCAAATGTATTTGTATCTTCTTAAAGATATTTCTCCAAAGCCAAACCAAATGGAGCCTAAATTTTTAGAATAATCGGTGATGGTCTCACAATATTTTACACAGAATGTGTTACATTTGTGATGAAAAATTAAGGCTATGCAATGACCTCAAAATTTATTGTCTAAATCCCCGTAAATATGTAATCATGTTAAGCAAAACTAGGGTGTAAAGTGTATCTATCTGCTAGAGTGGATTGTTAGATTTTTTATTTTATTTTTCTCTTTTGCTTTTTCGGCCCAAATGTAGTGAATTCGAGAGTGGTTAAAATGGTTTTTCTTTCTAATAAAGAGCGTGTAAATATATGGTTGGACATATGCTTGGGGGATTTGTATTGTGAAACACAAGAGAAGTGGGCAGAACAACTCAAAATGGAGGCGGGACGACATGTTGTAATAAGCTAGTACACTCCTACGGATACACATGATGAACCCATAATTCCACGCAAAGCGGGTGGTAGTGATGGTTATGTTTGTACTGCTTGTGCTGGTGATGGATATGGGCTTGGGCTTGGAGTGATTGGGTTTGAGGAAGACGAAATTGAGGTTGGAGAGGATGCGGACGAGAGTGAGAGAAAATAGGAAGATGGAGACCAATCCAAATATCCACAGCAGAAGCGGCAGTCCCGCGTTGAAGGTGCAGTTCCTGACGGTGTTGAGCAGGAATCCCATCTCTAGCGGCTCCGCATCGTACTCCGGTGACCCCACCCCATCATTGTCCTGGGGAGAGTTGATAAGGATGTTGACTTGGTGGATGTTGCGGATGGAGAGGGAGTGGCAGAGGAAGGAGAAGAAGAACAGGGTGAGAGGAGTGTACATACATGAGGGGCACTGTGAACTGCCCACGTGTCCCATGTACCGCATCATTCAAAGCCTTCTTCACACTGTACGTGCTGCTTACCACCGTGGCCATCCCCGTGCTTGGCAGTATCAATGTCGTCGCCATCAATGTCGACCCCATTGTTGTGTTTCTCGGCGTCCACACTCCCAGGATGTTCTTCTCGCTCTCCTGCTTGCATTACCGTGCATTAAGACAACCTGAAACGGTTAGAAATTTGATTACGTGTCGATCAGAACAATCCAACGTTGTCCATATCCATAAGCACGTATTATTAAGCCAACACGCCGTTTTCCCGGGCATAGTGTTAATTTGCACCTATGACGAACGCGACAAAAAATTGCGCCCAAGCTTTAATTCTCTACTTCTCCTTTTCCACGATTTTGAAACTCTGACGCAAAATCTATTTAGCTTGGTGTTAATAATTTAAACGTGATATTTTCATCCCTTTTCTTTTTTTTTTTATATATAGTTATCAAAAACTAGGTTCCTTCAAGAATATTCTGACACAATACAAAAAGCACACTAAATTATGCAACCGCATTATATTCTGATGTATAGTAATATTTTCATCCTTTTATTTATTTAAAGTTTTTCAAAATCTAAAGCACACTAGACTTTGCAATCGTACATAGAGTACAAACAAAGTGTTATGAAATACATTTGATATATGCCACTTAGAAATTGTAGTTGAATATCCCATGGCTTCTCTTTTTATTTTTATTTTTTGGCTTGAAGAATCTCCTTGGATTTATTTATTTGAATGAATAAAACTATCTCTAATCCACGTCCAAATTGCAACATGTTACCAACTAGTATATGGTAACGGTACTGTCCTGCTAGCAAATGCTCTAATTACAAAGACATATAAAAATACGAATAATTTTTATTGAGGGTCACGTGCCCTAACAATGGCGGAAACCCAGAAGCGGCGGGCGCGAGAATTAGTGCCGATGGTAAAGGAGAAAGGGTGGGTGCAAACCTGGTGCCATAACCAGACACGGTAACCTACCATCACCAGGAACCCCAAGGTCACAAGCATCGCGTCTGTCTACCATTTCCTCCATTCCACATCGGTCCCTCATGCTTCCAACTCTCTTTCTTCTTCCTTTTGCTTCACCTGGTCAGTGAACTTTGCTTTCCTCCCTCTTTCCCCATCTTTATAAAAGCATGAGAGAGACCGCCCAACTTCAAATATTTTAGTTTATCGCAAGCTTTGGACTGTTTCGAACGCTTTATTCAACGGCCACAAAGCCAGCATAAAAAGGCAAACCCTTCTTTTCCATGCTTCTTCATCAAAAAGTCATATGTATGAGCGATGTTACGATAAGCCCGAAACGCGGTTGGCAGCTTTGGGACGACATTTGTCTCCTCATTTCCTTTCCTCTGCCTTTTCTCGGTTGACGCTTCCTATATAACCTCTTTTGGCCCCGTATATCCCATAGTGCCCCTCTACGATCGGGGAATGCACTATCAGCTAGAGTTCCACTGTCTTAAGTAGACGTCTTGCGCGTAAATCGCACTCCCCATCCTGCATTGGACTTGTATATTCCAAAGAACATGCCGAGAGGCTTGAGATCCAGTTCTCTACGCTGGTGGGAGTGGTGTTACTATGATATGCTTATAGAATCAATTGAGGAGTGACAATCCAAAGTCCTTTTATATGGATATTTTCTTATAAACTTAGGCACGTTAGCTGGTTACATTGGTAGCAAGATGATCCTTCACTTTTATTTAACTATAAATACATCCCTAGCCAATATTCAAGAGTCAAGGTACTATAGAATTGATTGAAGAGCACTCAAAACCGTACAATTTGGGTACATTGATATCTCTTAGTCAAAGCACGCATTGTATGTGTCCGGTTGTCTACAAATGTATTGTGTATGTAATATCCGCACTAATACAGTGAACTCTATTTGTCAATACAAATGGGTTAGTTTAAATACTTCTTTCTTGGAAGGGTTTTACCGCTGCCATCCTACAATATCGACCCTGCAGTTAATGACATGTGGCTGTCATCTACATCAGTTTTGGTAATCCCAACGGCTACTCATATTCTACACGGCAACAAAAACCCTTAAAGCTAAGCGCAGTACATTTTTTTTTTCTCTCCTTTCTTTCTTCATCGCCGTAGGACACAGCCTCTCCATGCCTATCAAACGTGTCGAATGTTGCCAACCTTGCCCCTTCTCGCCCAGCTAGGCCTCGTGGCCGTTGTCACCCAGCCTCGTTGCGCACTCCCTGACCTTGTCTCCCTACCTCGAGTTTTTTGTGAGAAGAGAGGGTTTTCGTTCTTTTTTTTTTTTTTATTTTTATTTTTTTTTTTTTTTTTTTGGAGGGAAGAGGGTAAAAGGGCATCTTCCATTGAACGTGGACTTCAAATGTTACAAGCTTACTTCCTCCTTTGTGTTGATTTGTAACGCTTAGCGATCTTTCCCTTATTTGATGTACCGTGTGATCCATTCTTGCTCCCTCTACCCTTTCAAAAATTTGTGGGGAGCCGCACCTTTTCCTAGCCATCTCTCGCCCAGGCAACAACTCCTGCCTCTTCTTGCATTAAGTATGATCCTTGTCCATACACAAGTCTAACATCTTCTTAAAGGGATCTAGTTTCATATCCTTAGTAATGATCCCTCCCAATACATGTGGATCAAGCCCTCAAAAGGAATACTCGAAATAACCATACAAGGTAGTGGTCAAGTGGAGGTGTAAGAGAACTTAATATTACTTTAAAAGGTCTCTCCCATGTTATAGCCATCAAGGTTGATAATGTTAGAATATTTGAATAATAAACCACACTTTCGCTTAACAGTTTAAATTTTTAGAACAGTCAGTCGTGGTTCTACAATATCTTACATGGTATTATAGTTGGAGATCCTGAATTTGAATCTTTTAAAGAGCGCATGGAAACATTTCTGCTCTTTTTTTGTTACTGGGAACAGAAACAAAAAAAAGTGTTTCTGTTCCGGGGAATGCTTTTTGAACAAAAGAACGCGTTTGGTAAGTGTAAAAAAACTGTTCTTGAAATAAAAAAGAAAAAAACACGTTTGGTAATCGCAGTCAATTTATGTTCCTAGAATAGAAAAAGAACAGAAACACGTTTGGTAAACGACAAAAATGTTGAACTAACTTGTGTAAAACAGATCATACGTTGCATTTTGAGTTACAAGAAATACATAGTAATGCTACATATAGAATGCAACCATGAAATTCAGCCAACATAAGGCAGCATTACCCTTAGTTATTACCTTCTTACGATGCCACACAACCACGCTGCGGCCCGACTTCGGCTGGTTCTCCCCTTGGTGGTGAAATCGTCGTTGAACGCCCTCGCCACGTGCTTCACCAGCCTGTCCATACCACATCACCATGAGCAACAAAACAACAATCGAAGGAAACCCCAATCCAATCGATGAACTGAAATTCCCCCCCTTCCAAAACTGAATCAAGCAACAACACAACATCACTTGAAGACCCTGCGGAATCGAAGGATCCACCTGGCTGCTGCTCGAGCGAGCTGGCTGCTGCTCGAGCAGCAGTTGGAGCTGTTGCGCGAGCAGCAGCTCGAGCTGCAGCTCGCTGGAGCAGCAGCTCCAGCAGCTCCAGTGGAACTGCAGCTCCAGCAGCAGCTCCATCGAGCAGCTGCTGGTCGAGCGAGCAGCTGCTCGCTCGAGCAGAGCAGCTCTGCCAGCTGCAGCTCGAGCGAGCAGCTGCTGCTCGAGCGAGCTGCTGGCAGAGCTGCTGGCAGAGCTGCTGCCAGCTCGAGCTTGCAGAGAGCTCGCTCGAGCTGCTGGCAGAGCTGCTCTGCCAGCTCGAGCTTGCAGAGAGCTCGCTCGAGCTGCTGGCAGAGCTGCTCTGTCGCTCGAGCAGCTCGCTCGAGCTGGCAGAGAGCTCGCTCGAGCAGCTCGAGCTGGCAGAGAGCTCGCTCGAAGCAGCTCGAGCGAGCAGGCGTCCCAGATCTGCCGCAGATCTGGGCGAGCAACGCTCGCTTGAGGCTCGAGCGAGCCGTCCCAGATCTGCCTCGCCGAAGCCCATCGTCGACCGGAGAAGGAGGAGAACCAGAAAACCTACCTGGATTCGGAGCTTCAGCCGGTGGAGTCGCCGGAGTGAGTCGCCGGAGAGACGAGGCCGAGTGGGAGGCGCCGGAGAGAAGGGAGACACGCCGGAAAGTTGCCGGAGACAGCCGGTGCGTCGGCGTCGTTCTTCGCCGGAGCGTTGGCCGGGTGAGGAGTCGCCGGAGAAGGAGGACGAACGAAGGAGAAGGGGACGAACGAAGGAGAGCACGAACGAACGAAGTGTTCCCGTTTCGTTTTTTTGTTCTTTTCATTTTTTTTCCTTTCGAGCGTCCAAGAAGTGTTTCTCAAGGCCTGTTGTTTCTTTTTTTTGTTCCTATTTTGTTAGGAACAAAAACAAAAAAAACAAACCCAACCAAACGCGTTTACGTTTTTTTTGTCCCTAAACAAAATCCGTACAAAAGTTGTTCCAAACACTTCTTTGGAAATGTTTCCACGCACGCCCTTAAAGTCTCATTTGTCTCTCAAAATAAATATTTCAACGCTTAGTACTAGGCAAAAAACCTAAACTAAGCAGTAAGGAGAATATTATAATATTTAAATAATAATTCACGCATTCATCTAACAGCTTAAGCTTTCCACAAGATTTTACATGATATTAAAGTTAGAGGTCCTGAGTTTAAATTTTTCCAAACCCCATTTGTCTCCCCAATTAAACTTCCACACTTAGTACTTGGCAAATGACCAGACTAAGCATTATTTAAATAATAAAATCATGCTTTCATTTAATGGCTTAAACTTTTAGAACGGTTAATTCACAAAATCTTACATGGTATTAGAGTTGGAGGTCTCGAATTCAAATTTTTCTAGGCCCCTAATTAAATATTTCCACGCTTAGTACAAAGTAAAAAGACTAGACTAAGCATGAGGGAGAGTATTAGAATATTTAAATAATAATCTATGCTTTCATTTAACAGCTCAAGTTTTTTGAATAATCGATAGTGGTTCCATAAAATCTTTCATGATATCTAAGCTAGAGGTTTTGAGTTTGAATCTTTTGAGGCCCCATTCGCATCCCTAATTAAATATTTCACGCGTAGTACTAGGCAAATGACTAGACTAAACGTGAGGGGGAATGTTAAAATATGTATATAATAAGCTAGGTTTTCATCTAACGGCTTAAACTTTTAGAACAATTGGCAGTCAAATTCACAAATAAAGTGTGGCTATGTTAGGTGACAACTGGGGGAAGGGGGTGAGGGGGGATGTCATGGTCCCCCGACATTAATTTTTATGGAAGTGATGTTTGTCTAGTGACCTGCAAGCAGATCAATAACACGTCATTTCCTTGTGTTGAATACATATAGGCGATGGCTACTGTTAAATTAAATTGCTCATGATTTCCAATGTAATGGTCAGTACGGTGATATGGTGTGAGTCCTGTTTGAGTGTTTTCTTCTTCGTTTGAGGTGATAGGAAATGGGGTATAGGGAAAGTTGGAGAGAAAGAGAGGGGCCAAAATGACAAAAGTCAGCGGATTGGAGTCTGACAAGGAGCAAAGAAAGTGGAAGAAAACAGCAATGCAAAATAACGTCAATTCCATTTCTATGGACTGAGCAAGAGACGATAAAAGAGAAACGGTTGCTCTTCCTCCACAAAGTTGGGGTTTCCGCGGTGTCCTAAAGTACAAGAGGGATAAGAACGTAAACAGCATGACAGCATGTAGTGAGATACACGCGTGTTCAACCCATTTCGCTTAACCCCCCGGTTTACATGAGTCGCTCAACGCCTTATTATCGTTCCCTTATTCACGAAACTGATAGCTCCCATGAAATTGAAGAGACTGCTCCTGATCCCCATCATCCTGCTGTAGAGTCTTGTAGGGAAACCAAAAGAAGCATTTGCATTTGGAACTTCCACTATCATCTCAACTATTAGTTGCTACTAAAAGTTCCAGACATTTGCTCCTTCTTCGCACTCAACTGGGGGGTTAGTCAAAAGGGGGATAAAGGGAGATTCAAGTCCATAAAGCATTAAAATTAATTTGTTTATAGGTACTACTTGACTTTGACCGGACTTGATAGCTCGATTGATTCTATTAAACATTGCCGTGACTTTACCAAGGGAGAGCTAATGGAAGACTAAACAAACACTTAGGGAAGACTCTCCCAAGCCCATGTTAATCGCTACTTTGGGTTTTTAATTTAACCAATTAAAGATTCAATTTAATTCAAATAGCAGTTATCACTAATCTATTATAAATTGATCAGAAACCCAAGTAAAATGTAGAAAAGACATTTTGCTTTTGTGTATCAAACCTAAACTTTAATACACCTAACATAGCCTAAGTGACTTTATTAAGAGATGATGACTGATGCAAAGTTAATGATTTTTCGTGTTTTCTTTTAGAGCTAAAACATGAAACTACTTAAAGTGCATAATGACCTGACTTAAACTAAAAAATAATTTATATTAAATCCTAATCTAAATTAGGTAATTTCCTAATCACTACATTGTTCTTAAGATATGCAATTCTAATTTAGGATGTTTAATTGTTTTCAATTTATCCTAAATGCAATGCAATATTTTATACTTTAGTAATAAGAATATTTCCTAACTTAATGACATACAATGTACAAGCCCACATATTATATATTCACCACGACCCAAAATAGGGAATGATTTTAATGGAGGATCCAATTTCAAGTGTTAAAGATCGAAACCTCAACTATCATATGATTTAAAAGGGGAAAACTGCCTATTCGGAAAATACCTAACACTTCCACACCAAATCAATTTAATATTCAATAATCCAAATTTAGGCAACCACGGCGAGAGTGTTTCCAAAGACAAAGGCAACGCTATGAGTGTGATTGGCAACTGAAGGATTTTGGGACTTGGTGGAATTGCACCAAAAAACTAGAATTACTGGCTTTGCGTGGGGAGGCTCGGAGCCGCTGTCACTCACCAGAAAACCTAGACGTGACCGAGAAACTCACCGGTGTTGGACTAGAGGGGCTATGTTGGAATTGCCCGAGTTGGTGCCGAGGCAGGGAGGAGCAGCTGAGTTGTGAAGCTTGCAGGGTGTCGGACAAGAATGACAAGAGGGGGCGCTAATAGTGTTGTAAGCTAAAAAGCACCGACACTCTTCGGAGGTCTTCGTATTGTGTCCGACACTTCGATACATGTCCGATGCGCTCTGACGTGATCCGACACACAGTTAACAAGTGTTGGAAAGTCCAACACGTGATCAACTTTTCCCGACACGTGAGTTTGAAATTCCGACACATATGAGGTCAATTTTTAAAATAAAAAAAAATAATAATACTTGATGGGTCAAAACGAAAATATATGAAAAAATAATGAAAATAACAAAAATAAAAGTGGAAAGAAGAAAATTCACTCTCAAGTTTCTTACTTCTAAGTTCCGATCTCCCCGAGTGACGATCGACGTTTGCCGTGAGGAGTCAAACTTGATCGAAACTTGGAATTCAAGTAGTTTCTGTACTTTCGAAATGAGAACCGAATAGGAAATTCAATCATTTTGCTAGTTTGGAATTAGTGATTTTGTGACCCAATTGTGGGTAGTTGGCTCATGGTCAAAAAGATTGATAAGGATGAAGTATAAGAGACCTAGTATTTGTATGACTCATAGATTTGTGAAACTAGACTTAAAGTAGTGGTTTTCTTTTGCTTCTTTCCGCCTCTTGCAAGTTATCTCTTTAGGTATATATCATGGGCTTGTGAGTTATCTCTCACATTTTTCATGTTGGATTTAGTGATTTCCTTTTCTTTTGGTCATACTTCAAGGGTTCTTGTCCTGCATTTTCATTTTTCTTGAATCTTGTTTTGCAGAGGAGCTCTAAGCCAGTCTTTACAAGGAATTCTGAACTCTGTTTGGGACTATAAGAAATCTCACTAATCTCCAACAAGTATAAGAAAACATGACATATTCCTTCAAGTTTACTATTTTGTGTTTGCAATTTTTGAATTTCTTGTTCAATCTCTATCAAATTAAAACAATGAATGATATTAATAAATGTTGGATTAATGTTTTTAGTATAAATTAATTATATGTTCTTTTATTATTATTTATTTATTTTTGTATTTATATTTAAAAATATATATTTAATATATAACGTATTAGAACGTGTTTGAATTATCTATTTTTTTTTATAAATGAAGTGTTAATGTGTTGTGTCATGACATGTTATATCATATGTCACGTGTCCATATCAATGCTTCATAGGTTGTAGGAGCTACAAGGCTCGATGACATCACCTAGATCACTATTGAGCAGTGATGCAACTTTGAAGCATGATTGTAGGAGCACATAATAGAAGTTGTCCTAATTATTATCACATTTTATCAATTGAGTCCACTCAATCATTTTAAGTAAAAGTTGTTAATATGGGTGACGGTCATCTTACGTGACATAACCGGTTTTGGTGTGGATAATTTTTAATAATATTTTAATATTTTTCTTGATTTTTATTTTTACTTTTTTCCTTTTCTTCTATTTTCCTTTTTTTCTTTCTTCCTTTTTCCCTCAGCCATCACCAAGCCTTGTTATCCACCAGCGTCAAGTGAGGGTGACCCTTGCCTAGGCTGGCAAAGGCCACCTTTTTCTAGATTGAGTGGCGAGGGTTTGCCCTTGCCATCCCAAGTGAGGGCGGCTGTTCGCCAGTTCAGGCGATGGAAGCTAAGGCGGCCATCGCCAACCTAGGCCTAGGCATATGTTGTCAAAAGGTGGCCCTTGATTGAGGTTGATGATCTTCATTAGCCATCAAAAAGGCCCAGCGATGGCTAGCGAAGGGAAAAAGGGAAAAAAATCAAAAATTAAAAATTTAAAATAAAATTAAAATATTATAAAAAATTATCCAGGTTAGTGCTAGTCATGTCACGTAAAATGTCTAGTATATCGTTAATGATTTCTAACTAAAATTGATCAGATGAACTCATTTGGTAAAATTTAAAAAGATTTAGAGCTCAATTGGCAACATTGAAAAATTTATAACTAATTGGTAAAATTGTAATAAGTTTATGATTTTTTGGACAATTTTTCTAAGCTTTTCATGCTCAGCTCATGTGATTTCGGTCATGTAGGATATTCAATGGGCTTGGCCAATTTTTTTTTTCTCCCAAGCCTAATCCCGATCATTTAATTAAGCTCAAAGCCTCCCTTCGCAGACCCATTTAGTGCCAGTCTGATTAAAATGTGATTGATGTGGGCCTAAGGCTATGAAAATGGTTTAAATATGCAGATGTAATTAATAATATTTTTGTTTAGGGGCTAGGATCGATTTCTAATTTTTCTATGCAACAAGGGTGTCACCAAAATATAAGTGTCAATGGACGTCTTATTTTAGGTTAAAGATATTCTACAATAATGGTCTAAATCTTCATAAGTACGTAACCCTGTTAAGCAAAACTAAGATGTAAATATATCTACTAGTGTGGACTGTTAGACTTTGCTTTTTCCCTTTTGTTTTTTTAGCCCAAACGTAGTGAATCCGAGAGTGAATAATGGTTTTTCTTTCGAATAAATGGTGAGTAGATATATAGTTGGACATATGTTAAGCGGCGGATCTGTTCTCTGAAATGCTAGAGAAGTGAGGGGAACAACTCAACATGGAGGCAGGATGACATGTAACAAGCTTGTAACTCCTACATATACACATGATGAACACATAAATCCAATCTTTCCATATAGAGTAGGATTAATTGGAAAGGTTGGATCAAACAAAGTGGGTGCTGGTGCTGGTGATGGTTCCGTTTGTGGTGCTAGTATTGCCGTTGGATTTGGGCTTGGAGTGATCTGATTTGAGGAAGACAAAATCAAGGTTGTAGAGGATGGGGACGAGAGTGAGAGAGAATAGGAAGACAAGGACTGGCCCAAATATCCACAGCAGCAGCGGCAGGCCCGCGTAGAAGAGGCGGTTCCCGATGGTGTTGAGCACGAATCCCTTCTCTAGCAGCTCCATCACATACTCCGGCAACACTGCCCCATCACTATCCTGGGGGCAGTTGATGAGGATGTTGACTTGGCTGATGAAACAGATGGAGAGGGAGTGGCAAAGGAAGGAGAAGAGGAAGAGGGTGAGGAGAGTGACATATTTGAGGGCCACCGTGAAGTCCCCATGTGCCCCGTAAACCGCATCATTCAAAGGCTTCTTCACACTGTACGTGCTGCTAATCACCGCCGCCAATCCCGTGCTTAGAAGGATCGATGTCGTTGCCATCAATGTCGACCCCATTATCATGTTCCTCAGTGATTGCACCGCTAGTATGTTCTTCTTCTCGTTGTCCTGCTTGCGTGCGCATGCATTAACACAACCCAAACCATTTAGCATTTAGGTTTCATGTTAGCCATAAGCTCTAATATTATCTATGTCTATGCATACATATTATTAGGCAAACACACCATTTGTCCCTGGCTAACTTTTCTCGCACAGTGATTAAAAAAGTAGGGACACCATTATTAATTGGTCACTACGTAAGTGTTTGATCTATAAGTTATTGATAAGCTCCTTTCTTCACCGACACACGGGGTTCTCATCTTATCCTTGGCGTGATATCGTTAAATGCATTTGACAAATAGGAATTATAGTACAAATTGCTCAAAAATAATGACACACGTGCAAATATAGCGAGTACGTGGGAACTAGTTATGGTTACTTAGAAAAAACCAACAGAAACTATAGCTGAAGTCGATTGATTGTAAATGTATCATGAGACGTGATGACTTTTGAGAAAAGACCAAGAGGTGAAAGGCAAGGATAGAGGAATCTTCCAGGTAACTTATATGGTGGAAGATGCGTAAGCACGCGTGCGGGCTTCTAATCGTACATTTGCAAGCCAATATTCCTATCGGTAGCACCAGCCGCGTTAGCTACTCTCTCTCTCTCTCTCTCTCTCTCTCTCTTTCTCTGTGCAACTCTAAGGTCAAAAACCTCATATCGGGGATCACAACCTCAATTCTAGGTAGAGAGAGGACTCGAGGGAGGCAATCAGTGGCAGTGGCGACGTCAAGTTTGCATAGCTTTGGCTAGGATGAGGAGGAAAGATAGGAACGAAAACGGACAGAAAATGGGGGCAAAAATAGGATAGACATCTCTGTCATTTAACCCGAACAAGCTAAAAAAGCATCATTCTTCCAAAAGGAGTAATTTTTTAAGCATAAAACTATCCTCTGAATCTGAATTATAATCAGTTCACCGTTCATGCTTAAGTCCTTCATTAGATATGTGCTTGATAAAAACGCGATTCTACTTGTAGAAAAATCAATTAGCAAGCATCGGATTATATTTAATCTAATTGCAGCGCTGATTTGTGATCGCCTTCCCATTCCAGATACACCCCGGTATATGTTCCACAAGCAAAGCCATGTATGTGTTCTTGCAATGTAGTTCACGTCTGAGGTGGAGGTTGAGTTAAATTTCAAATGGAAAAGCTTAGTTTCTTCTCAAAAGCATAACGAGATATCTATATTGGTTTTATTTTGTTTCACAACGCAAATGCTCTTTCTCATGGACATCAAATCAACCAACCACCGACTGAAGCAAGGAATTGATTAGCCTGAAGCTAATTTCGTTCAATATATGCAACCTCTAGTTAGATAGGAATGGATCAACTGGTGGTGATCGTAGATACATACTTTGTAATGATATAAATAATTTATATCGACGAAGTAAGAATCTAATAGGTAGATTTAGCACAACTAATATCGATTGGAATGGAGAGATGAGAGATACGTGCCTTGATCATGGCAGAAACCCAGAAGCGGCGGGCGCGAGCATTAGTACCGATAATGGTGGAGAGAGGGTGGGTGCGAACCTGGTGCCATAACCAGACATGGTAAGCAATCATCACCAGGAACCCCAAGGGCACAAGCATCACATCCAGGTACCATTTCCTCCATTCCACATCCATCCCTCACGCTTCCAACTCTCTTTCTTCTTCCTTTTGCTTCACCTGATCGGTGAACTTTGCTTTCCTCCCTCTTTCCCTTATATAAAAACGTGAGGGAGCAACCACAAATATTTTAGTCTGTCCTAAGCTTTCCCATGCTTATACGGAGAAATGAATGTGGACTAGTTCGAACGCGTTATTCAACGGGCCACAAACCCAGCACGAAAAAAGGCAAACCCCTCTTTTCGTGCACATTCCCAAAAAGATGTATCTTTGAACGATGATACGATGAGCCCGTAATGCGGTTCGCAACTTTGGGACGTTGTCTCCTCGTTTTCTTTACGTTCCCTTTTCTCTTTTGAAGCTTTCTATGTTGCCTCTTTTTGCACGCACATATTCAATTTCGACCCTCTATCAATAGGTAAATTTACACTCACATACGATTCTACTATATTAAGTAGACATGCAGTATAAGGCAACAGGAACTTATAATTTGATGGATGGGATTGCTCCTCCTTAGTAGTCTTGCACGTAAATTGTCCTCCCGTCCAGCATGGGACTCTTATATACAAAGGACAATCTAAGAGGCTTTAGACTCAGTTCTTTACTGGAGAGTGTAAATGATATACATGATATAATATGCTTACAGAATTCATTGTAAAGTGGTGATTAAAAGCCTTTCTATATTAATATTTACTCAGAAACTTAGGTCAATTGGCTGGTCGCGTGGATCCTTCATTTTCGTTTAACAAGAAATACCAGACCTTGCCAATATTCAAGAGTCGACATACTATAGAATTGACTTGACGTGGACCCAAAACTGTATAGTTTAGGCACATCAATTCCTCTTAGCGAAAGCATGCATTGCATGTGTTCGGTTATCCATACATGTACTGAGTACATTGATATAATTGAACTCTATTTGTCAATACTTATTGGTTATTTCAAATACTTTCTTGGGAAAAGTTTTACTGCTGCCATCCCTGCAATATCAATCCTGCAATTAAGAAACGTGACTGTCATTTACGGGTCTGTTTGTTTGGAGGAAAACCATTTCCAATAAAATTGTTTTCCCACTTTTCAGTATTGGGATGATAAAAAATTATTCAATGCGTGGAACACATTTTCCTTGAACTGAAAACAATAAATTTAGTTCGGGGAAAAATGACTTCTCCTTCTAGCAAGAAGGAAATCATTTTTCTTAAACTACCCAAGAAGTTAAAACTAATAATTTTGACTGAGAATGAAACTTGTCCAAGTACAAGTAGTGGCTATTAGGGAAGCGAGCTAGCTCATGGTCCTCCGAAATTAGTTTTTACACAAGTGACGTTTATCTTGTGACATGTATGCAGATTAATTACACATTTTATTCTTTATTTGAGGTAGAGGAAATGGGGTATTGGTGGAATTAGAGAAAAAGGGAGGGGCCAAAATGACAAGAGTCAGCGGAGTGAGAGTCTGACGAGGCGCAACGAAAGTAGAAGAAAACAGCAAACCGAAATCACGTCAATTCCATTTCTATGAATAGAGAAAGACATGGTAAAAGAGGGAAGGTTGGCCTTCCTTCACAAACTTGGGGTCTTTACGTGGTGTCCTGAAATACAAGGCATATAGGGGTGTAAACAGCGTGACGATGTGTAGTGAGATACACGTGTGTTCAATCCAAACCTTATCACTACTTCACCTATTCAAGAAAAGGATAGCTCCCGTGAATTTGAAGAGGCTATTCATGATTGCAGAGTCTTGTCGGGAAAGCCCAAAAAAGAATTTGCATTTGGGACTTCCACTACCATATTCACCTATCAAGTAAAATTCCACAATCGCCTCAACTTGCTATTAAAAACTCAGGATATTTGTTGTCACGACCTGGTGTATGACAAAGAATGACTCTAAGCTTTTAGGATGACGAAGGGGATGAGCATAAATCAAATTGCGCACCAAACGGTAGAAAAACATATTCAATATATATCTAGAATTAACTCACAAATGATATAAATATTGACGTAAGGGCAATATTTAACATTGGACAGGTCAAAGGATAAAATTGCGAAACTTGATATAAGATGGATCAAAGCAGACAATACATAAAAGCAAGTTAATTCAAAGATGATCACATTTGTTCTTTCTTCCCACTCATTTGGATCAGTCAAAAAGCAGGACAAAGGTCGATTCGAATCCATAAAGCATTCATCCATCAGTTTGTTTGTATGTATTACTTAACTTTGACCGGAGTTGACAGCTCCATCGAATCTAGAATCCCAAATATATGTTTTTTGGATTGATGCAATAAAGAGATTCTAAAATAATGCCCGGAAAGAAGAATATTAAAGATTTCACGAAATAATTGAGGGGCAACTGCTGGTTTTGATTTGCTGGACATGCCTTGTCCTTTCCTTCTGGCTTTTACAAAAGATGAAAGATGAATCAGCATTCTCACGTAGTGGAAGCCGACAAAACCTGGGCAATGTACTCGTGATGGAATCCAAACAAAGCCATTTCCATGTGTTAGTGCTCGGTGACATCGCACAAGCGATCAATCCATGAATGAGGACTACTTTCTCTAAATCGACAGGCCCACGACATATCTTAAAGAGTAGAAACTCTTTCGTTGCTGTAGTGAGTGCCGGTGATGTGAAAGGGAAATTCTCTCTCTCCCTCCCTGCCTCCCTCGCTTTAACTGAGAGGGAGAGAGAAGCAGAAGCGGAGGAAAATTCATAAAAACCTAGGCAATTTGAAATGCATTATGATGGTAATAGCTCTTCTTTAATTGCTTGCCATTAAGACTTGCAATGACCATATAGCCATGAAAAACACAAAAAAGAGAGACGGGCAATTCAAGTGTCATATCCAATGGGTGCAAGTTCACTAGCAGAAGCCATCCAGGAGGAAGCCGAAGTGAGCTCACTACAGGACGTACATTAGTATCCTTGGATGAAAACTTGATGGAGGGACTAAGTAAAACGATGGGGAAGAAACTAGATACAATACACAGAGGCAGATAAATTCGGAAAATCAACGCCATCTATATGCCTCATGTTCAACGTCATAACCAAGAAAAAGACATTAACAACATCTAGGCTCCAATATCAAGTTCTAATCAGAATGCGAATAATTAAAGCATGCACAGCCAAATACTTTCAGCAAAGTAAGAAACCATGACACCGAGTTCTGAGTCTGTAGACAGCAATTAGAGCAGCTTCCTCCACAAGTGTTCAGGACGGAAGGATGTGTGCAGTGCTGGTGTTAACTCACTTATGTGCCAATGCTCTCTTTAAGCCCCACCATTTTAAGGGAAAGTACATTGACACACGATGCCAGAGAAGGGTTCCTTCCACTTTCAAAATGGAAAGATGTCACTTTTCCCTATGCTCCACAGGACCTCAATTTGTTGGAGAAACTGAGTTTTAACATGGTAGCTTGGACAAAACAACCGACTTATTTCATCCCTCTACCGAAAAACATCCGGTCCTTGTAAAACAAATTGAGTAGCATGTTTGCAACTGATTTGAAAGCAAATTCAACGTATAGCATAACTCAATCTCCTAGACAAGGTATCAGCCCAAGGCCACTGCAGCTGATGGCGTACCCCTTGCCACTACCAAGTGAGAAGCAGAGAGACAAACAACCAAGACTCAAAGTAAACCTCCCTCCAAACTTTGGAGGTCCCTCTCAAATCTCTTCTGGAAACAAGGACCACTTAGCAATAGTTACGAATATCATCCAGCTTCCCAGGGCAATGGAATTGCCTTCTCAAACAAACTGCTTACAAAGTAATTTTGCCTCATCAATTTCCAGAGGAACAATCATGCTAAGACCAGGAAAGCAGTGAATAGCCAGAACTCCTCTCAGGCTAATGCCACGAACCTTGAAATCTGTCCATCTTGACAGCCTGCCTGACCGGAAACATCCAGCCTTTGAGAAAGTCATCCTCTCTATCTTGTATGCATTGTTCAAGCAAACGCATGATGTGACCATTAACTATCTGCTCACTACATATATGCATGATGCAATGACACCAGTGAAAACATGGAAGTGGACAATGACTCAAATTTATTAAGACCTGAGTTTACATTACTCAAAAGAATCATCTCAGTGATTGCAGTTAAATGATAATACAGAGTGTACAATCACAACAGGAAGTCTATCAATACTAGATTCATGAGGAAAATACTTCGCCTTAATTGTAATTTGGGAATGGAAAGCATTCGGACACTTTGAACTTTGAAAAAAAGACGAATCCTGGACTAAGGTCTACGAGAGTGAACAGAAATGACTCCAGGCGGCAGCCAATTGACATCACCATCATCATATAGAACATATCTCGTCTAATTCTTTATGTGATTTTGCCTTTTTCATATGCACAACTCGTCCAAAAAAGCGCAACGAAAAAAAGAGAACCGAAAGATGTGAAAACAACTGCACAGAAACAAATGAGGATCGAACTTGTATTTAAAAAATAATAATAATAAATAAAATAAAAGCTCACTCTACTTGCAAGAAAATATATCTTGAATCAGAACATGAAGAACAAGAAATAGCCTTGCAAAAATCTGCTACATCCAAGAATAGATAGCATCTGCACAATGGCATTAACATGTCCTGGCAGCTTAATTTAGGTAGCTGCTCACAGAGATAAATGATGCAGGATCATGATACCAGCAGTTTGTGAAAATTATTCAGAATATACATATTGGTGAAGAAATCAAGGTGCGGGGGGATTATCACCATCCTGGCTATAGAAAGATTCATAGGTCGCCACCCTAGGCTTGGATTCAGGCCGCTCTAATTCCCCCACGAAACCAACGGTCATCTTAAGAAAGTCATCCATGTGTTTTTGTTTCCATTCCTTAAGAAGAGCATGAAGAAAAGAGTCTTATATCAAACGAACAGAAGAAAAATACAGTAAAGGTTACAATAACAGTAGATAACGCAAAAAGAAAAAACAGCAAAGGAGAGAGAAGCTTCAGTTGGTAGAAAACAGCAAAATATTGGTTGCCGAGAAGAAGGTCCCGCAGCTTCAAATTATGCAAGACTTTGTAGTTTAACCCTATATGACAATCATATGCACGGAAGAAGAGATTAACCGTTTAAAGAAAAGGGAAACTGAGGTACCTCAAAGTCCCAGTCTCCATACAAGTTTGGATCATGTTTGTCGCTCCAAACATAAGCTTCAGCTTCCAATTTGTCAGAACTATCCTGCAAAGGGCTCAACATCATCCGTTAGATGATGTAGACATCTGAGGAGTTGATTCATTTCATGATGAAAGCCAAAGAAAAATCAAACGCACTAAAAGTGGACATAAATGTACAGAGAAGACTATATGTTTTGCCTGAAGTAATCATGAAAAGCAATGAACAGAAAGGAGTGAGGGAACTAACCAACAAAGTGACCTGCACAGTGGTCCTCGTGTACTCCACATCCTCAAATGTATCTAACATATCCAGTTCAGGAACAGTGATTCCCATCAATACCTGCAAGAGGAAAAATTGCAGGAAGCCATGAGGAAACGGAGCGGCGGTGGTGGCTCACTGCTTGGTCGAGGACAGTTGAGTAGAAATGCATAAACCCTGTTGAGAATACATTCTTATGATCATACCAGAAAGGTGGCAATTTTAGAGGTTGTATAATATCACGTGAGAAGGTACATCATCTAGCTATCAAAAGGGAACAGGGGCAATCACGCAAGATGCTAGTCCTTAGCCAAATGAGTAATTGATACATCGTATGTCTACCAAATAAGAGGCAAAGAGAAAATGATCACAAGGAGGGAGAGAGAACACAGACCTTGCCCGAGACGGTGTGCTTGGGGAGGGGGAGAATAGCAGGATAAACCCGACCCTTGATGCTAAACCTGTGACTGTTCTTTTTTATTTGTTTAAATTCGCCATTTCCAATACCCAGACACAGACAGAGACAGAGAGAGAGTGAGATTCGAATGGAATTGAATCAGGGGAACCGAAGGGAAGAAAACGGAGAGGGAGGGAACGGACAAGTCAGGGAGGAGGGCAGGGCTGGAGGGAGGGACGCGATTCAGGAGGGCCCTGACAACATCGTCCACCAGAAGGCTACCGTACACGAACACGTTCACCGTCGCCGCCATCTTCCCTCAGACCTTTCCCTGGCTCCTCTGTCAACGGCGATGAATCATCATCATCATCATCATCATCATGGTCCCCTGTAGTTCATTCCTTTAGACAGAACCTGGGCTTTGTTGAGGGCCCAGGCCCATGCCTGCATATGCAGGCATCCGCATCTCATTCTTTCACCCAAATTGCCCCAAATGGGAGAAAATATTCAGGTGGTTCCCTTATCTCTCTCATTCTCTGTAGCTTACCTTATGTTTTCTTTTTCTTTTTTTTGGTCGAACTGTAGCTTACCTTCTTGACACGCCGCTTCTTCCTCCCCTCGACCTCTTTTTCATATCTTAAACGAATCAATGCATCGTAAACACCGCCCGGACAACCGTGCCGACCCATTCGTGCATCCGAAAAAAGGGGGAATATACCTTTTGGGATAATTCCAGGCGGCAAGCAAAGCATCTCATTTCGATCTTATCCCCACTTCACTCCGACACTTTTACATGCCCTCCCTCCCCTCCAACCCCCACACGACTCTCTGCTCTCTGCACTTGGGGGCGCTCGCCATGTCCGATCAAAGTGCTCTCGACGTCTTGGCGTCCCATGGGGTCACCTGTCTCTTGTCTTCTCATGGCCAGGTTCGTACCCTATCCACCTCCTTCATCCTTTCGCTTCGATCATGGATCGTCCTTTGCTGATTTGCCCTTTTCTGCTCTTCTTCTTTGGGCCATCACATCAGGTTCCCCTCTCCTCCCTTGAAAACCGGTCAGTCTGCATCCTCTTCTCTGCAAATTGGTGCAGGCCTTGTAGAACCTTCGTTCCCCAGCTGGCGCGGCTGTACGAGACCGTGAATGCTGCTGGTGAGCATCCGCTGGAGATCCTGTTCGTTTCCTCGGATCACGACGAGAAGGCTTTCGATGAGCACTTCCGGTGCATGCCCTGGCTCGCCGTCCCCTTCGATGCGAGCTTGCACGGACGGCTCAATAAACACTACCGCGTCCATCGCATTCCATCCCTTGTTCCGTTGACTTCGGAAGAGATGCCGGGTCATGACGAGTTGATTGGCATGATAGAAGATTACGGAGCTGAAGCATTCCCTTTCACGAAGAAAAGGCTAGAGGAGCTCAAGCTTCTCGATGCTTCCAGGCGCGAAGGTGGAAACTTGGAGCGCCTATTGGCCGGGGAAGGTCGAGACTGTCTTCTCCTCTCCGACGGTGGAGCTGGAAGGGTACGCTTGAGGGTCGACGGACGCTATTCCTTTCGTTGCACATGTTGGTTTCACTGCATTGCTAACGCCATCTCTCCTATTTTTCCAGCTGCCGGTACCCCATCTCGTTGGAAAGACCGTGGGGCTCTACTTCGGGGCAAGCTGGAGCCCCCCGTGTTCTGATTTCACCCAACAACTCAAGGAAGCTTATGCGGAGCTCAAAGCAGCCGCTAGAGATCAATGCTTCGAGGTCATATTCGTGTCGACGGATGGTAATAAGGAGGAATTCGAGGCGGGCACGAGCAGCATGCCGTGGCCGTTCATTCCATACGAGGACAAGAGCCGAAAGGACCTGTGCAGGATCTTCGGCATCCGGAGGATTCCGGCGCTGATAATCGTGGGCCGAGACGGGAGGACGGCGAGCCGGGAGGGGAGGGAGATGGTGTCGGAGTACGGGGCGATGGGGTTCCCGTTCACGGCGGAGAGGAGGAGGGAGATAGAGGAGGCGCTGAGGGAGGAAGGGGAGAAGCTGGGGAGGAGGGAGGTGAAGGACGCGAGGCACGAGCATGCGCTGAAGCCGGGGATGGCCAAGGCGTATGTATGCGACTCCTGCAAGAGAGAAGGCAGGTTCTGGGCCTTGTCCTGTGAAGACTGCAACTACGACCTTCACCCCACCTGCTTGAATTAGCATCCGACTCGTGCATGGTACATTCTTAGTTGCACTGGAATGCGATTGTAATGTAACCTACCGAATATGCTACTACGACCTTCACCCCCACCTGCTTGAACTAATTATCTTGACTCGGGCATTGGCAGATTCTTAGTTGCACTTTTGGATGTGATTGTAATGTAACCTATCAAATGCTACTTACTACACTCGATTTGATGAGACCTCTCTACTTATATCTCAAAGTGGCGCATGCCATCTCATCGACGACTAATCCTATCGAGGCAACTACCAAACATTCCGCTCTTTATTTTTTTAGCATTGGACTGATTCTTGTCTCTTTTTTTTCTTTTGGCTGGCCTCAAATGAATGTATCTTCTACAAATGAGCACCGGCATCTGCATGTGGGGAAAAGAAAGAAGTTTAAATGGGGTTTGGAGAGAAGTAAATGTTTAAGAAATACGTCCATACAGTTGTAAGAGGAGACTAAGAGAGATTCACAATAATATGTGAGGAAAGAAACGGGAACCTTAAATGTCCTGATAGAAAAGGAAAAAGAAAAAAAGAACATATTTCGCGAATATTGATGAGCTTGTAAAATGAATTTAAAGGATAATAGGTAAATTCTAAATTTAGAATTGAAATAGTTATGGAATTAATAGATAACTATGATATACATATTTTGAAAGTTTCCTTTTGTCTCACAAATTATCATCACATATATAAGACACAAGTGTAAGTGGGGTCTTGGTTACAAGTTATGCTTCAATGAACAAAACACATTTGGTTACATTGATGACGACGGTAGAGCTCGATCTTACAAAATTTTGGAAATTTGCTTGAGGGATCATGAATTTATTGATAAATTCCATCCGATTTATTATTAAGTTAGTCACTTGACTAGCATATGCAAATACACAGATACACACACATATATATATTTCAAAGAAATTTTTTTATAAAACCTTTTTATATGTAAATAACGAGTGGGTGGAATTTACCCCGGTCGAGAGGAGAGAAGAGCAGAGAAGAGCAGAGGAGAGGAAGGGAATTGCGCTTAGCGTGGAGGCTACGGTTTTCTTTCTTAAGGCCTTAAAATATTCTCCGGCATCTCTCTCCATAGTCCATAGTCCATAGTCCATAGTCTAGTCTCCACACTTCACTGCATTTCTTCTGCATTGTACGACCGTTGTTCCTCCTCCTCGAGAACCACCATGACGACGTCGTCTGAAGCCGATGCTCACCCGTCGGAGCAACCCAAGCTAAGCAAGAAGGCCGCCAAGAAGGAGGAGGCCAAGCTCGAGAAGCTCCGCCGCCGCCTGGAGGCCTCCTCCACCGTCTCGGGCGCCGCCGAGGAGGAGGAGGAGGTGGGCGAGCCGTACACGGAGGTCGGGGCGCTGGGGGAGGGGATGCAGGGGAGGAGCGTGCTGGTGCGGGGGAGGGCGCAGGCGATCAGGGCGGTGGGGAAGAAGATGGCGTTCGTGGTGGTGAGGGAGAGGGGGTTCACGGTGCAGTGCGTGGTGACCGAGCAGGAGGGCTCGGTCAGCCGGCAGATGGTGAAGTTCGTGGCCTCCTTGAACCGCGAGTCCATCGTGGACGTCCGTGGCACCCTCACCGTCCCTTCCTCCCCCATCAAGGGCGCCTCCCAGCAGGTGGAGATTCAGGTCCACAAGCTCCATTGCGTCAGCAAGGCCTTCCCCACCCTCCCCATCAATCTCGAGGACGCTGCCCGCAGCGAGGCTGAGATCGAGAAGGCTCTCCAGGTCTCTCTCTTTCTCTCTCTCTCGATAATCATTTCGTCTTTCCACTCGTGTCCAGGCTTAGGCTCTCTTGTTTTAAGTTCCTTGTTCGCATAATTCGCAGGCCGGGGAGCAGCTCGTTCGTGTTAATCAGGATACGAGGTTAAATTTCAGGGTCCTCGACATACGCACGCCAGCTAATCAAGGCATCTTTGGAATCCAGAGTCAAGTTGGCAATGTGAGCTTCCCCCATGTCCCATACCCGATGAAATTCCCAAACTCATTATATTCCTTTTCTCCCCTCTTTCACAACAGCAACTAGTCCATAGAAAATGGCATGATTCTGTCTTGCTCTCTTTTCTGTACGTACTGGAAATAACTGCAAGATGTCTAGATGTAAAATGCTATGGTCCAAAATAGTTTATCTGATGCCTATGTTTTTCCTCCAATCATTTAGGAGGATATGGCTCAAAACGTTAGGGAGCTTTATGATGCATGGGGCGAAAGCATAGTAGAAATGGGGAAGTCTGTTTCCTTTGTTTCTGTTTACTTCAAATGAAAATGGGTTGTTTTTGTAGTCACTAACTTACAAATAACAGATCGTCCAATTTCTTAAGATAAGATGCTGATGCTGTGGCTGTTCTGCATTCGGCTGCCAAGGTTCCTCCCAGTTTGCTATATATGTTTATCTTGGATAATGTGTTCTGAGTCTGACGCCTAAACTTATACAATCCACATTGTTCAGATATTTAGGCAGTTCTTGTTATCTGAAGGCTTTATTGAAATCCATACGCCGAAACTGATAGCTGGATCCAGTGAAGGAGGTTCTGCCGTTTTTAAGCTGGACTATAAAGGGCGCCCCGCGTGCCTGGCGCAGTCACCCCAGCTTCACAAGCAAATGTCTATTTGTGGTGATTTTGGGCGTGTTTTTTAGATTGGCCCTGTTTTTAGGGCAGAAGACTCCTACACACACAGGCATTTATGTGAATTTACTGGGCTTGATGTTGAAATGGAGATTAAGAAGCATTATTTTGAGGTGGGATTGGGTACTTTTGCATTTATTTTGTGCTTCAATTCAGTTCGGTGAACCAGACTTTTATGTGCAGGTGATGGACATCGTGGACCAGTTGTTTGTTGCAATGTTTGACTCATTGAATGCGAGTTGCAAGAAAGAACTCGAAGCTATCGGAAGACAATATCCTTTTGAACCTTTAAAGGTGATGATATGATCCACCTTTTTTTTCCCGCAATCCTCATAACAGTTGGTAATGTTTACAAAAAACATAGTGCACCTGATGGGCAATAAGTTTCAGAAATTTTGTGGCTTACGCTTCAAGAAGGGGTTCAAATGCTCAAGGTTTTTTTCACTTTTGTTTTCACTTTTTTCTGTTTAAAAACAGTTTTTGTTCCCGGGAACAAAAAAATAAAAACGCGTTTGTTTGCGTTTTTATTCTAAAGCTATTTTTTTATTCCCAAAAACACATCTGGAACAGAAATAAGAAAAAAAAATTGTTTCTTGTTTCTGGAACAAAATTTAAGAACACTTTTTCTCTCTCTTCCATTTTCTTCTCTTCTTCTTCTTTTCTTTTTCTTTTTTCTTTCTTTTTTTTTTGGCCCGTCGCCGGCCTCAGCCATGGCCGGTCGCCGGCCATCGAGGGTTGGCGACCTCACCAAAGCGTCGCCAACCCCCGATGAGGCTGACCTCGTGCCGCGCTGGGCGAGCTCAATCTTGCCCAAATCCAGCGAGGCCGAGCTTGCTCAGCGGCCGGCGAGGCCGGCCGAGGCTCGGCCTCGTCGGGCCACCGCTAGGTCAGCATCGCCTAGCGGTGGCCCGGCAACGCCGAGCCTCACCGGCTACTAGGCGAGTTTGGCCTCGCCAAATCTAGGCGAGCTCGAGCTCGCCCAGCCAAGGCGAGGCCACCGACCCTCATCGGCCATGGCCGAGGCCGACCGGCCAAAAGAAGGAAAAAGAAAAAAGAAAAAAAGGAAAAATAAATAAGAAAATAAGAAAAAAATATAAAATATTTAAAAATTAAAGGAAACAAAAAAAAATTATACAAATTTACCAAACGTGTTTTTATTTTTTTTATATTTCTGGAACAGATTTACCAAACGCGTTTTTTTGTTCAAAAATTGTTTCCTGAAGCAGAAATACTTTTTTTTTTATTTATGGGTCCAGAAACAATTTTTAAACAGAAATATTACCAAACGCACCCTAAATAACTGCCGAGACTTAAAAGAACTATAACAAATAATAATGGCAGCATATGGGTTCATTGGCACTTATGAATACTGTCTACTAAACAACCAACTTATGAGCTTTCCAGATGTCAAAGCAGTCCCAAAATCACCATTATTCGCTAGATTGATACGTGCTGTTTAATAAATAACTTGCTTCAAATGTGATGGATATAGTTTATATATTTGAGTTCCAGCATTTGTTTTGGCCTTTTGGGTCAATTTTCAGCATATTTGCATAGGGATAGTTTTCAGCTGGAACTAATGTTTTAGTGAATTTTACGCTTGATTGAGTAGGGAAAATCATGTCCATTCAGCAATAAGCTCTTATCATGAGCTAAATCTAAAGAAATCCCCTCAAGACTGAGATTCACCCAGTCAACAAAGGGTTGGTAGTTTCTCTTTGATTGTTGTTTAGAGTTTGTTTTCTTGTCTCCCTTGGAATGAGTGCATCGGGTTTCTGGAGTCAATTCATTGTCCAATATAGCATGTATAGATGGAATCAACTTACTGATTGAATACTCAAGGTTAGTAATGTCTTGAAACTAATCGCCTTTGGTCCAAAATCCTTGAGGTTGCTTTTTCCATTTGTTACATTTACCGGTTTGTGGATGAGTGCTCTTGAAGTAGTTTGTCTGGCTCTGAACCTACTGAACCTACATATCTTCACACGCGCTAAATTTTTCCGCTGGTGCTCTGACATTACTATGCTTGTACAGGATGCCGGTGTTGAGATTGATCCTCTAGGTGACTTGAACACAGAAGTAGAGAGAAAATTGGGTCAGCTGGTTCTAGAAAAGTAATATGTTAAATAATTTTTCATGTGCCTGAAGTACTAAGTTGGGTTTCCGATTGTTAGTGCAATTATTTTCTGTATAATTAACTTACCAAGCTTTCTTTTAATTTTAGGTATGGCACCGAGTTCTATATACTTCATCGTTATCCTTTGGCTGTTAGGCCATTCTACACCATGCCGTGTTATGACAATCCTGCCTACAGTAATTCATTTGATGTTTTTATTAGAGGTAAATTATTGGGCCATTCTACATGTCAGCAAACTTTCTCTGATTGATGGTTTCGGAATTATGCCTTTGTCTTGATTATTTGGCCTTACAATTTGTTTGAAACTGTTTAAAATGCATCGTCAAATTGTTCAAAAAGACTGGGGAAATTGGATGGAAGCGAAGGCTTGAAATGTCAGGAGAATTATATGTTCCATTGATTCTTGTATACCATGAAGTCTTATATAGTGACATCTTTACCATAAATCCAAGATGGTTTAGAACTTTTTCCATATATTATGAGGCTTCTGCTTTCTCTTTTGCATGAACTCTATAAAGTTGCATCTGGAGGCCGTTTAGCAATGCCCAGTAAATCTCATTTGTCTCCTCACATGATTGTGTTATAAATGCTTGAGAGTTTCCCATATGAGTATCTCTTGACCAGCAAAGCTTGCATTCAACCCATGTTCGACTGCAAACTTCTGATTTGTATTACTCTGTCCCAGGCAAGGAGATTATCTCAGGAGCTCAGCGTGTCCATGTTCCTGAATTCCTTACCAAACGTGCAGAGGCTTGTGGAATTGATGTGAAGACTATTGAAACATACATCGACTCTTTCAGGTTATTCAGTTTGGTCACCTTTGTTCTCCTGTAAACGGTTGGCTTATTGTACTATCACTGATGAAATGGTTGCGTTAGCTTATCAAAGCCTTGATGATCCAAATCCGGTTCTTGGTTAGCTACTTGATCAGAGTGAACATGATTATTTCTCCATTCTAACGAGTCAGCATAATTGGTGATTTTGTGCAGGTATGGGGCACCTCCGCATGGGGGCTTTGGAGTGGGATTGGAGCGGGTAGTTATGCTCTTCTGCGGTCTCAACAATATCAGGAAAACCTCGCTTTTCCCTCGTGATCCACTTAGAATCTCCCCATGAGAACAGACTTAGTAATGGTGTTATAACCGGGCTGTTCTTTGACACAATTGTATGGTGCTCCTTGATTCTGGTGTATTTCAGTAAAATAATTTTTTACGATTAGCCACTTGTAACTTGGACATTTCTGGTCTTGTCCCTTGCCAAATGAAATCGGACAATGAGAATGAGGATCCGGGTTAAATCTCTCAGCCCAGAGAATGGATGGACATGAGCACGGGTTGGAAATGGTACATCACCATTAGTTTGATTCCTGATAACACAAGCAACTCACTAAATAATGCCGTTGTATCATATGCAATTGATGTGTAACATGATTTCTCCTCTATTTATTAAAGGAGATGGGAGTTTATGCAATGGGTTCGGCTCAAGTTTTGACTAACTGGTGCGCACGAACTACCAGATTGAAGCGCTTTCAGATTTCATGATACACCATCTTGATAATAAAAAATATGATATGTTCAGCACAAGTCCTAAAACTTATCGAAAAAGTGCAATTGTGTTCTAAAACTTATAAAATGTGCAATTAAGTCTTAAAACTTGTTAAATTGGTTCAATTGAGTCATAAAGTTAACACCGTCAAAAAAGTTAACGGAAATTGTTGACGTCATATTTTAAATGAGTTTTTTTTTTTTTATATGGCTTTTTAAAATTATTTTTTTATTCAAAATCTTTAAAAAATAGATTAAAAACTAAAAAGGAAAAGCTAAATTTATTAAAAAACAAAACAAAACTATTTAAAGAAAAAAAAAAAAAAAAAAAAAAAAGGCCATCGGTGGAGCTTCCGCCGCCACCCATTGCCGAAGAGGTTGGCAACGGTCGTTGGCCCCGGGCTAGGTGGCCGCCCTCGCCGAGCAAGGCCTCACCGGCCCTAGGTGAGGGCCGATCACCCCTGCCAAGTCAAGCGAGGACACCTAAATCTGGGCACGCTGGCCCTCGCCCGGGTCGGCGATGCTCGCCTAGATCTAGGCGCCGAGCAACCGAACCTCGTGGTGCTCCTCCTCCTCGGCCTCTCCATTCTCGTCGGCGACAAGGGCTTGTCCTCGTCGGGGCGAGCCGGCGGAGCGAGCGACGGCCTCGAGCTCCTCCTCGTTAACCGACTCGTCAAGTTGCGGCTGCTCCTCCCCCTTGGACCTGTCTGATAGGGCCTTGTTAGACGACGCCTGCTCACCCAAATCTGGGCGAGCATCGCCGACCCCAGGTGAGGGCCGGTGAGGCCTCGCCTAGGGTGGGCAATGGTCGCCGGCCCCCCGCGAGGGCTGGCGTGCCCAAATCTGGGTGTCCTCGTCTAACCTGGCAGGGGTGACCGGCCTCACCTAGGGCGGAGAGGCCTTGCCCGGGCGAGGGCCGATGACCATCGCTGGTGATGGGCGGCGGCGAAGCTCCACTGGTGGTCTTTTTTAAAAAAGAACTGTTTTGTTTTTTTAAAATAAATTTAGATTTTTCTTTTTAGTTTTTAATCTAATTTTTAAAGATTTTGAATAAAAAATAATTTTAAAAAGCCATATAAAAATAAAAATAAAATCATTTAAAATATGACGTTAGCGCAACGTCAACAATTTCCATTAACTTTCCCAATGGTGTTAATTTTATGACTCAATTAAACCAACTTGACAAATTTTATGATTTGATTGCACTTTTTATAAATTTTAAGATTCAATTATACTTTCTTGATAAATTTTAGGACTTTTACTGAATATATCCTAAAAAATATCATAGAAGCCAATGATTGAGAGTGGGCCAAGCAGTGAATTTGTGATTGAAATTCCTTGAAGTGTATGCCACATAGGATTTCTCAATGAGAATTTATCACAAGGGTCGCCACGTGCATAGTACAGAGGGATGTCTGAGGGAGAGTAAAATCAAGAGAGCAGTTTCATTAGTACAATGAGCTTAACTATAAAGGGTGTGCACAAGTACCATGAGCTTAACTATAAAGGGTGTGCACAAGTACCCTTTGATTTATTGATCGTCTCAGTACCTCCCGGTGACTTCACTTGGTTCGAGGAAGGAATCGCTACTATTGCCAGCGTAATCGTGTCGTGCGGAGATCTGAACTCTAAACTCCCCCCTTGTCTGAAAAAAGAAACCTCCCCGCACACAATGGCTAACAAGAGAATTGCAATTAATCTTTTCATGTTTTGAAATAATTCAGACTCGTGATGGATAGGTCGGTATTTTGCATGAGATACTGAATACTTACATAATTCATTCACCCTCGCCTATCCGAATAATATCAAAAACAAAATCCCTCCTCCGCCTTTCAGCTACTTCAACCGAAAGAAAAAAAAAATCATACTATCTAAACATATGGAAAATGTTTTACAGCAAGGTTTGGCAACAATTAGAAGCCAAAGCCATTGCGCACGATATCCTCTTCATCATCACTACTGAAAGATTCAACCAGCTGACTTCCATCATCGTCGTCGTCATCTCCCTCTGTCACAATTTCCAATAATCCAGGTCCACCATCAAAGTCAAAACCATCCATTATAAAATCCCCATCTTCCTCATCATCGTCATCAAGATCACTCACACTATCATCGTCATTGCTCATATTATCAGGGTCACTATCACTATCACCATCTAGACCCGAGCCCAATATAGGATCTACATCAGCATCGTCGTCATCTTCTTCCTCATCTTCCCCGCTCTCAGCATCATCAGGATCAGAGTCGTCGTCCGTCGGCCTCCGTCGACCAATCTCATAGACCCTCGCAGAAGATAACATCTCTTCTTGATCATCCATTGTGATCAACCCCACAAATGAATCCGTCGGTTCTGTTGCAAAGTCAAGGACGCAGCGATCTACTGGAATAGTTGCAATGTCAGCATAGTTGACCGCATCAACTGTGCGAAATGCTGCAAAAAGAGGATGCTTGGCACGACGAGTATGAACAGCAGACATTACATCCTCAAGGTTTCTCCTCAAGATTGCATAAATTACGTCACCACGTGCATTAAATGTTATTGCTGTTTGATCCAGGGAAGGAACACTCCGGAGCAGTCTGAATTTCCGTAGATCCCACACCTCAGAGTTTATTATGACCTGTAACAATGGGATTGTCGCAAAAGTTTAGATGGTAAGCAAAATAAAGCCAAGCAGACTCGCATGTGTTTTGAGTAAATAGGAACAAGATCATAGAAAGTAATCAACTACTGCAATGTAACCAAACTTAAGTGTGATCCACCAACAAGTGCGTGTATATTACACACAAGATAAATGAGCATAATGGACCGACCACTCTTTAATTTAAGGGCACAATAAACGTATGCCAAGGAGTTGCTATCTAAGCATCAGTACCAGCCCTTTGTAACTCGAAGGCAAGTCCCACCAAAAAATTATTTTATAACAAAGGCATAGGGTTGAAAAGAAGACAACAACGCCCACACACATCATAGGAATTCTATAGTTAACTTGTCTCACACGATCGAATTCATATTACAAGCTTGTATATCCCAGATTCCCTCACTACATAATTGCAGAATCACAAGTGGACATGTGCACATAAGAGAGAGAGAAAGAGAGAGAGAGAGAGCAAAGCACCTTGACTCCTCAACAAAGAAGCTATAATGTTTACCAGTAATGTGAAGTTGTGATCAGCTAATTAATTTTCTGCACTTACATAAACCAGCATGCACAGAAAGACAATACAAGCTTGTATATCCCAGATTCCCTCACTACATAATTGCAGAATCACAAGTGGACATGTGCACATAAGAGAGAGAGAAAGAGAGAGAGAGAGAGAGCAAAGCACCTTGACTCCTCAACAAAGAAGCTATAATGTTTACCAGTAATGTGAAGTTGTGATCAGCTAATTAATTTTCTGCACTTACATAAACCAGCATGCACAGAAAGACAATACAAGTGTTTAGTTACCTCATTGCCAGCAGGATGAAAGCCACCACCCCCATAGTCTGTGAATTGATCGAATCGATGAACAGGGCCAGAAACTCGCCGATCCCATAATACACCATTCCAGAGCAACATTGTATCTGATGGACTGAAGTGTATCTGAGAATACATGTGCGCCCGACCTGAAGAACCAAAAGTTGTGTCCGACAATTTTAGCTCCATCTGATAGGTCTGGATATCATACAAGAGAATCTCTCTATTGCTTAAATCTGATGATAATGCAGCAAAATGGCTCCCAGAATTGCTAAACCTAGCAGCCTTGCACCCTTCAAATGGATGTAATGGTCCATTCCCTATAGAAGAGGCATCCCACAAGCGAACATCCTGAATACTTGATGAGAGCAGCAGCTGTGTATCGCCTGAGACATGTGACTGAACAAGCACCAAAGGAGGCTGGTGGCTTGTGCAGCTGTCTAGGACACTATTGGTATTGGTGTCAAAGACTTTGAGCTCTCCACCATGGCTACCAGCTGCAATATGAGAAGAGTTCCCAAGAAAAGCTATGCAAGTCAAGAGACCACTATTGTCATCTCGGCATGTTCGCCATGGTCTAAATCTACTGAAAACAAATTGACGATCTTTGCGATTTCCAAGGACTCCACCATATACACTTCTGAACTCCCGTGTGCCAAGACGCGCTGTTACATTTGATGGAGCATCAAGACTCCGCTTTGGTTCAGGGCAAACATGTGGGTGTAAGAGTGAGAGAGGTGGAAGAGTAGTAATTGGAGCAGGACACTGCCGATGCTGGTGCTTCAGATATTGAACAACCAGAGAATCCAGAGTTAACCTCTCCATGTTATTGCTAGAATGGGGATCATTCAGTAACCCATGGTCAGTGAAAGTCGTGTGACCTGTTTGACAATTAACATATGGACTGTCATCCACATCAGATAAAAGACATGTTGATCGGTCATGTAAGTCCCTGTTAGTTGAGTTTGGTGTG
>CM024719.1:67178665-67230188 GCA_014182545.1 Eucalyptus globulus
GAGTGGTAATTGTAATTTTTGGTATTTATCCCAAAATTGGGTAATTTTTGTATTTAATTAGGAAACGCCGTGTGTCGGTTTATAATGCAAAAAATGTCTTTATGGACTATATTAATTAGTGGGATTTTCTAAAAGATATTGTATTTTTGGCCTAGGTCGACTGTGTTTCTACACACAATTATTTTATTCGGGTTTTATAAAAGCAGTGAATTGTCAATTAGTAAGAACAGTCTACTATATCGATCACAGGCTTTAATATGTCAGCCTCGGTGAGCAGTATACTATGTCAGCTTCAGTGAGCTATATTATCTATCAGCTTTGGTGAGCATTATTATCTAGCAGCTCCAAGCGGTCCAGCGAGCGGCGGCTTCTCGTCGGCGGACGGGTCTGCCGGCGACTCTGTTAAGCAAGCGGCTAAGTTCGTCCGTACAGTTTGGGTGTCCTCGACACGGTGGTGGGTGGAGCGTGGGCTGATTCTCACGGGAAGACAACTTTTAACTTGGGTTTTTAGAGAAAGGTCAACTGGAGCAGAATAGGGCCAAACGATTAAACTGCCGCCGGCTTCTAGCCAGCCAGCGGGTCATTCGGTGGCTCCAACCGGTGAACGGCCAACTCCAGGCAGACAATGGTGGGTGGCATGCGAGCTGATTTGTCCAGGAAGCCAACAATCAACTCCTGTTTTTGAAAGAAGGTCTGCTGGAACATAAACTAGAAGAAAGGGAAAACAGGGGAGAGAGAGGTTGGTCGAGAGAGGGACGAAGGAGGGGAGAGAGAGAGTGGTGTGAGGGCAGAAAGTCAAGCCCCAAATCCCCATGCAAGTCACCTCATCTTTCTCTCTCTTTCTTTGCCCTTATCCAAATGCTTTGAGGGGTAATTTGGTCATTTCCACCTTGCACAAATTACCAATCTGTCATTGGGCTGAAATTGATGTATGGGCCTAAGAAATGGGCTGGGCTATGAATAGAAATGGGCTTGGGAATTGATTGGGCTTGAATGGGCTCAAATGGGCTTAAGGTTTGGTAATGGGCTTGGAATGAGGAATAGTTGGTTTGGGCCCAATGGGCTTACTTGCTTGACTTGGCCCCACTATGGTGGCTTTCCTAGCTTGGGCCTAAGGCCCACACTGGCTTGGCCCAGCCTACTTCTTCATAGACTCATTTCCTCGGTCCGAAAGTCCATTTTTCAAACACTCGGCTTAATTGGCGTTGTCGACCGTCGAAGTAGCTTGATCCACAGTCCGTCCCGGACATTCCTGATAATTCAAAATCGAATATTGGGTTCTCATGCCATGTCAATTTTGCCCTAATGTCATTTTGGGTACAACTTAGACTGATGGGCAGCTTTGAGGATTCACGCGTAATCGACTAGTGCCAAACCACGTTCAAGACTTCTCAACACATGGACGTCATTGACTACATGAAATTGCAGAGGATAGATTTTTATTTCAAAGTATACGGTTACTGAGGATTGACCTAGGGTCATTCGCAGGTTCGATAATAGTAAACGGAACCACCAGTCGTTCCATTATGTTCTATCCGCAGATCGACTTTTAGTCGCCCTTGAAATTGGCCTGTCTATCTACATGATTGTCCTCACATAAGTCTTACTGTCAAGTCATTTTCCTAGGTCAAGTTCTTTAGTCGTACGAGTTTTGTCCTCATTAGCCTTTCCCCTCAAGGTCAGTATCTTAGGAGTGATCAATTCCGAGTGAGACCAACCAACAATGCATTGACGAAATTCACATTCATTTATCCCTTAGAGGGCTCGAATTTAAGGATGTCACAGATCTTCCCCTCTTATAAAAATTTCGTCTTCCGAATTTAAACCTTTATGAATCCTTAAACAAAAAGGTGGGGGTATAGTCGTCTCCTTGAATTTTCGCTTTCCCAAGTAGCTTCTTCTGTCCCGTGGTGTTGCCAGAGCACTTTGACCAGAGAGATCGTCTTGGTACACAAAATCTGTTCTTTTCGATCCACAATCTGAACCGGGCTTTTCACGTACGACACCCTGTCGTCCACGTCTAATTTTTCAAAATTCAGCATGTGGGTCGAGTCAGGTTCATACATCCTCAACATTGACATGTGAAAGACGTCATACACTTGTGCCAACTTTGGCGACAATGCAAAATGATACGCTAGGATCCTGATTCTTTCAAGAATCTCAAAGGGAGCTACGTACCTCAGACTCAGCTTTTCCTTCTTGTCGCAGCGTGAAGTACCCCTCATTGGTGACATCTCTAAGAAGACTTGCTCACCCACTTAGAATTCCAATGGTCTTCGATGCCTATCAGCGTAGCTTTTCTGGCGACTCTGAACGATCTTTAATCTGTCTCTAACAACGACAACTGCATTCACTGACTGTTGGACTAACTCTGGGCTGGTAATCTTCCGCTGTCTGACTTCATCTCAACAAACTGGAGTTTTGCACTCTCTGCCATACAATGCTTCAAATGGTGCTAACCGGGTAGTCTGCTGATAACTGCTATAGTGAGCTTTTGACAAGATCTTTTCCTTAGGTTCCACATCATCAATACACACAATCGCCCGTAAAGTTTTAGTGTTTCGTCCTCAGTAGCTTGCAAATCAGCCTTTCTCTTTTCTGTATCTTCCTGCAGAATCTTTTGGATCTCAGGATTTGTCAACTGTAACGTCTTGATTCTTAGCTATCCTTACGATTCAATTCTGAGGATGGCCATACGACTTGAAAGGAGGCCTACCTTAGATTTGAAACCGAATCTCCAGCTCCTTCGAGTAAAATCCACTCCTAAATCACAATTTGCATAATTGATGACTTTTGATTCAATGCCTCTATAACTTTACTAGCTTTTCCGGGATGATACAGGAGGTTGCAATCATAGTCCTTGAGAAATTCCATCCAACAACTTTGTCTCTACGAACTTCTTTACCTTCTTCAACAATCTTAAGAAACTTCTTATCTTTGTTACTGTCGTTGATCTTGGCCAATTGATCACGGCTTCAATCTTGGTCGGGTTTACTAAAATCCCGTCCATGTTCTCGCAGGGTCTGAAGCACTGCCTTTAAATGTCTTTCATACTCCTCTAGACTTCTAGAGTACACTCGGATGTCGTTGATAAACACTATCACGAACTCGATCTTCCTTTCTGGGGCAAACCAGATGATTCCTTAGGAAACGTGTCAGAAAAATTTCTTACCACAGCGATGCTCTCCACTTTCGGTTCCTTAACTATCATATCCACTATAGTTGCCAAATAACATTGGCAACCTACATCTAATAACCGGTTGCCTTAAATGACGACATTAAAATAAACGAGGGTCCCCCTCGATTTTCAACAAACTTGAAACCTTCTCCCACCAACGGGTTAAACTGAATTACTACATAACAATGATTCATTACAACAAGATGCTCCTTGAACCAATCTTTTTCAATTACAATCTCAAAGTTCTAGATAAGCAAAAATAACCAAGTACCACTTTAACCAGTGATTTTCCTTTTTTTTACAACTTCATTTCAACAAACTGAAATTTTACAAGCCTAACCAAAATTCCGATGTGCCACTCTGATAAAATTATCCCAAAAACATTCTTCCTCTGGTCGGTACATGGCTTGGGTTCATTCCTGTCCTCTTTGCCATCCTAGTAGTGCCCTATTTGCGGTAGTGGTGCTTGTGCTCCCCTGGACTAGTGTAGATAGTCCTTCACCAGGTGCCCGTATTGGTTACATCCATAGCATGCTTCTGACCAACCAAGACACAGGGTTAGTCCATGTTTCCTTTTACAAATTTGGCATCTGCCGTTCGGGTTGGGTGTCGATTTTCCGATTCTACCCTTTCGATTGGGACGAATGGGATACTCTCCTCCAGTCGTCGGCCTCTTCCCAAACCGATTACCATTTCTGCTTGACCCGAACTGCTACCTAGATGCGGTGGCTTGTTCGTTCAAGTTCTTCTCAATTAACTAGGCCTGTCCATACAACTCATTATAATCTTTCAAATTGAACGGCACCAGCGAAGTCCTCAACTCTAGTCGGAGGCCATTCCTGAACTCCTAGCTCTATCAGCCGGATCCTCTATCAGCTTAGGGGCGTACTACGATAGCTCTGCAAATTTGGCTTCATATTGGTCTACTGTCATTAGACCTTGACGAAGGTGTTGAAATTCTTCAATTTTCTGTTCTGTAGCACAATCAAAGAAGTACTTTCCATTGAAGATGTCCACGAAGGTATTCCACACTGGAACCATGCATTCTGGGAACACTGTTCCTTGGGTGGCCTTCCACCATGTACTTGCGTTACCCTGTAACTGGCATATTGCAAGGACTACTTTATCTTCTTCCGAGCACCCCAGCAGGTCGAAGGCCTTCTCTAATTCTTGGATCCAGAGGGTTGCAGCCTCTCGATCACCTGATCCAGTAAGCCTTGGTGGTTTTAGCCTAAAAAATTGTTCCACCAACTTGTACTTTGGTCGCGCCTTGATGACATTCCTAGGTTGGACTTCAGCAGGTGCTGTTCCGGCGGCGGCAGTTGTAGCAGTAGCCTGATTCTGTACTTGCTGTTCCATCCGGCTACCTAACGTCTCAAGCGCCTGGACGATCTCATCTAATCTCAAATTGCCGGGTGCTGCTACACCAGTACCAGCCTACGGTGGTACTCTCTCACTCGCGCTGGCCTGAGCCGGCGCTCTACCTCGGGTACTGGCCCTAGTTGGCGTTCTACCTCGGGTACTGGCCCTAGTTGGCGTTCTACCTTGAGAAATAGACGCGACAGTCCTCTTCCGAGGAGTCCTTTGATCCAAATCACTCATTTCACAGGATTAGGAAAACTGAGTAACCCAAACAAAACAATTACCACTTAGCTAATCAATCACAAGCACATGCATAAGGAAAAAGCCTTTCCTACTCACTAACCCAAAACCCATTGTACCTTATCACTCTAAACGTGAACCTTGCTCTAATACCATGTAATGGGGATGTCACGCCTTGAACCTCAAGCACGCGCGCATCCCTCGGTGGTCGATTAAAAATTCACGACGTCCTAGGACATGTCGTCAACCCTTCCTTTTAATCTTTCATTATGCGCAAGCGGAAAATGAACCATCTCCCCATCAACAGACAATCAAGCAAAGAAAACAAGGATAATGAGATGAATAGCGGAATTACAACATCTACTCAGATATATCCATTTTTACATTTTCATATTGGATTAACCTACAGATGATTGTTTTCGATTTACAAGCCTAATAGAGAGGCCAATCCATCATCTAAGCCAGACCAAAAAGAAACTAGTCTAGGTTAACCCAACTATACAAAAAAAAAAACCCTTGGGCTTGACACTATAGTCACTCGGATCCAGGGGACTCAGACCTCGTTGATTCAGAGTTAGAGCTGTACAGGTCAGTCGCTGGTGAAGCGGGGCCAGGCTTCTCCACCGCGCCGTTAGGAGGGTCTAGCTCCATGGGATCCCAATCAGTGTCCCTAGGGCCCTTACTAGGCGGCCTGTCAAAACCTTGCTGAGGACCGATCAACATATCTCCATTCCGAATGAACCATGCCAAGAACCTATGGGGTATCCATTGCCCCGCTCCCTCATCCACCCAAATGGTGGTGAGATACTTCTCATACAAATATGCCCGACCTGGGAAGCGGTGGTGTGTCACGATAGTATCCCAGTCCTTAGGGATACCGAACCTCATTGGCGAAAGCGCCATCCTAAGGACTTGAAAGTGGTTATACAATAACTAGCGAGATATAAATCTCAGCGAGTCCTCCCCTAAGCTCCCGATTAGAACGCTAACTTAACTCGGGATATCTCTCCAGAACCACCCCACAAACTTACCATCACTAAGAACCAACAATTAACAAATCACAACAGCTAGGGTCAATCACTAACCACATCATCAGTTCACAGGCAACCTTACCTGGTAGGCCATACCCTGCACATTGAATCTCATCACAATACATGCAATGCACATGGCCATTAGATGATGCAATTCGTCAATAACATACGAGTTGTGTCGCAAGCGAGCTCACCTGCCACTACCACATCTTGCACAATATCGATTCACGCGTGCGTGCTATAAACAATGTGCTCAACTCATGCATAATGAAAACCAATGATGCCATGATTCACATATGCTCTTGCACTTTAGTGCGCCACCTATCATGCATCACTCGATCACACGGGTCCTGATTATAAGGTAAAATCGTTATGACACGTCCCGTACCGTGCCACATAATTTTACCCCATAATAAGACCCAACCATCTCAACCCTCATGCGTGCTCCATATAATAATGACCTACCAGCCATACCTAACTTTACGATTAGTGCTCATCCACCTCAACACTTAGGCGTGCTTTGGTTATTAATGATCTCCCGGCCATGGCTAACTTTCCAGTCAGCGATCATCCAACTCCTGCCAAGCTAGCGATAAAAAGATCGGGCTTCATCCCGCCCTGTTAAGTACGACTACGTCTAGAACTCTCGTTCAAACGGTTTCCCAAAAAGGGACATTGGTCCAGAATCTACTGCGACCGGCTTTCGACTCTTGCCGAGTATCGCCTCCAAACTCTCGTTGGGTGACGATCCAACATTTGATCACACAAACATACCCCCTTAATTCATTCTCTCCTCAAAACGGTCCATCTCCAATATCCCTCAGACAATCCATTATTCCATTTTTCTGAAAATCACTCGATTCATGCAGATGCCCATGGATCTATACACTCATTCACTTCATGGGATTAAAATACATGAATTTAGACAACTTTTCATTCTCGGGTAAATAGTGCTCACGAACAGTGCCCGTGAATAGTAACTCATGAACATTGTCGTGAGCAGTAAATTCCAAAATTTAATAACTAATAAATTAAATCCCAAAAATCATTAAAAACATTAATTAAAGTAAATAATTAATCCATTAAGGTTAACCTATCTCAATTAAGCACATAAGCCACAATTAAGCCAATAAAGTAAGATTAAACTAAGCTAATCTTAGCCACTAATCTAACCACCTATCTTAGGACTAATATAACTTAATTGAATATCCTAAACTAGAATGCATGCTAATTAAACATATCCTAAGCAAGTTTATGCACTAATCGAAGGATTACCAGCTAAAATTCACCCGTTAAACGGGCCAGAAACACGAATGTAGCGGCAACAACAGAGGCTACGCACTGAGGCCTCAACCATGCCAATCCAAGGTGATCCCAGGGCTGGAACAACAGCCACAAGCTCTGCTTCCCACAATAACTCTGGAAACTGAACAGCTAGAGAAGGAGAGAGGTTGAACGGCTTAACCAGAGCTCTAGCAAGCAGTTGGCCGGCAACCGGTGGTACTAGGGGGTCAAGGGGGAGTGGCTGGTAGCTGGGCTAGGTGAAAGCTTGGTCAAAATGGGAGAAAACATGCTGGAATTGCGAACAGGCGGACTAGGCAGACTCTAGGCATTCCGGTGAGTGGCGGCTTCTCGATGGCGGACGGGTCTACCGACGGCTTTGTTTGGCAAGTGGCCAAGTTCGTTTGTACTATTTGGGTGTCCTCGATACGGTGGTGGGTAGAGCATGGGCTGATTCTCATGGGAAGACCACTTTTAACTCGGGTTTTTAGAGAAAGGTCGACCAGAGCAGAATAGGGCTAGACAGTCAGACTATCATTGGCTTTTGACCGGCCGGTGGGTCAGCCAGTGGCTCTGACTGATGAACAGCCAACTCCAAGCGGACGGTATGGGTGTCCTGAAGATAATGGTGGATGGCACGTGAGTTGATTCATCCAGGAAGCCAAAAAGCAACTCCTATTTTTGAAAGAAGGTCTACTAGAACAGAAACCATAAGAAAGGGAAAACAGGGGAGAGAGAGGTTGGTCGAGAGAAAGATGAAGGAGGGGAGAGAGAGAGTGGTGTGAGGGTAGAAAGTCAAGCCCCAAATCCTCATGCAAGTCACCTCATCTTTCTCTCTCTTCCTTTGCCCTTATCCAAATGTTTTTAAGGGCAATTTGATCATTTCCACCTTGCACAAATTACCAATCTATCCATGGGCTGAAATTGAGGTATGGTCCTAAGAAATGGGCTGGGCTATGAATAGAAATGGGCTTGGAAGGAGGAATAGTTGGTTTGGGCCCAATGGTCTTACTTGCTTGACTTAGGCCCACTATAGTGGCTATCCCACCTTGGGCCTAAGGCCCACACTGGCTTGGCCCGGCTCATTTCCTCATAGACTCATTTCCTTGGTCTGAAAGTCCCTTTTTCAAACACTCGGCTTAACTGGCGCTGTCGATCGTCGAAGTAGCTTCATCCACAGTCCATCCCGGACATTCCTAATAATTCAAAGTCCAATCTTGGGTTCTCAGGCCATGTCAATTTCACCCTAATGCCATTTTGGGTACAACTCAGACTAACAGGCGGTTTTGAGGATTCACGCATAACCGACTCTTGCCAAACCACGTTCAAGACTTCCGACACATGGACGTCCTTGATTACATGAAATTAAGGAGGATAGATTCTTATTTCAAAGTACACGATTATTGAGGATCAACCTAGGGTCGTTCGCGAGTTCGATAACAGTAAACGGAATCACTGGTCGTTCCATTATGTTCTGTTTGCATATCGACTTTTAGTCGTCCTCGAATTCGGCTTGCCTATCTACAGGATCGTCCCCATGCAAGTCTTACTGTCAAGTCGTTTTCCCAAGTCAAGTTCTTTAGTCGTACAAGTTCTGTCCTCATTAGCCTTTCCCCTCAAGGTCAATATCTCAGGAGTGATCAATTCCGAGTGAGACCAACCAACAATGCGTTGACGAAATTCACATTCATTTATCCTTTAGAGGGCTCGAATTTCAGGATGTCCCAATAACTACCCTGACCCCGGAAGTCACTAGGTCTATGAACTTGTGGTGACAATCATCTGGGTCGAAGAGGACCTACCTCATAGGGTCCCTCATCTATTCAAAGCATGGTTTTGTTACGGACCCAATAGATTCCGAGTGGGTCCCTTCAAATGTTTTGAAATCCCCACTGGGATAATCGATGCCACTCTTTGGGAGAGTGTAATTGACCCTCCAGATGGTCTGATGGAGGACCCGACGCCCCTGAAGCTTGTGGAGACTGAAGAATCGACGAATGAGTCCGACTAACTAGTCATAGGACAGCTTTGTTTTGAGGACCGAACTTTTATAGACCTTTGTGTTTACACTAGTATTATAAATAAACTAGTTAGCTTTGTATAAAGGTGTGTTGTTGTTGGTGAAAATGTGGCTTTGCTTTTCTATCACATATTTGTGTTGTCTAGGGATTTATTTATACACTTCTGCATGTGCATCAAAATCAATGGGTTGACAACGCGTCCTGGGATGTCGCAGTTTAATCGACCACCGAGGGATGGGCACGCGCTCGGAGGATTGGAGCGTGACAATTTCCATTCAGGAATCTCGAGAGGTTGCAGAAGTCCTCCTAGCTTACAATGATGTGCCTTCACATGCTGACATGTTAGACACTTGGCGACATGCTTGGCGATATCTGCCTTCATACTGAACCACCAATAGTGTTGACATAGATTCTTATACAACTTTGTACTGCCAGGATGAATGCTATAACTCTATTGTGGGCTTTTGATAAGATCTCTTCCTTAAGTGCTATATCGTCAGGTACACACAATCGTCATCGGAACTTTAGTGTTCCGACTTTAGAAATCTGAAAGTCAGCCTTCCTCTTTTCGGTATCCTCTTATAAGATTTTTTGAATCTCTAGGTCTGTCAACTGAAACATCTTGATCTTGATCTATACTTCCGATTCAATTCTAAGGGTGGCCTTAAGATTTGAAAGGTGGCCTATCTCAAATTTGAAAATCGAATCTCGAGCTCTCTCGAGTAAAATCCGTTCTTTAACCATCATATGTGCAACTGAAGACTTCTAACTCAACGCATTTGCGACCTTGTTAGCCTTTCCAGGGTGATATAGAGTGTCGCAATCATAATCCTTCAAGAGTTCCATCCAGCGACATTATCTCATATTAAACTCATTCTGAGAGAATATATACTTGAGACTTTGATGGTTTGTAAAAATTTGGAATCTTTCTCCGCACAAGTAGTGTCTCCAAATTTTTAGAGCAAAAATAATTGTTGCGAGTTCAAAGTCATGCGTCGGGTAATTCATCTCATGAGATCTCAACTGATGAGATGCGTACGCAACGAACCTGCCATGTTACATTAACACGCAACTCAGTCCTCTAAACGATGCATCACTGTAGATCTCATATCCTTTAGGACTAGAAGGTATGGTCAACACTGGTGCGGTAGTCAGCTTTTGCTTAAGTTCTTGGAAACTACGCTCACACTTATCTATCCATACAAATTTCTCTTCCTTCTTCAGCAGTCGAGTCAATGGCGAAGCTAAAGCTGAAAACCTTTCCACAAACCTTCTGTAGTAACCTACCACTCCAAAAAATCTTCTGATCTCTGTCACAATCATCGGTCTTGGCTAGTTGATACTACTTTGATCTTGGTCGGGTCCACGGAGATTCCTTCACCTGAAGTCACGTGACCTAGGAAAGCAATACGAGTCAATCAAAACTCGCACTTGCTAAACTTAGCGTACAATCCATGATTCCTTAGTGTTTGAAGCACCATCCTTAACTGACTTTCATGTTCCTCAAGACTTCTCGAGTATACTAGGATATCGTCAATGAAAACGATCACAAACGGATCCAGATACTTGTTGAACACACAATTCATTACAATAAGAGGCTCTTTGAGCCATGACATCAAAGTTATACATAGCAAAATATTCAAGTACAACTCTAGCCAGCGGTTCTCCTTTCTACGACTTTATTACAACAAATTGAAGTTCTACAAACTTAACCAAAATTCTGTTGCGCCACTTTGATAAAATTATCCTAGAACTATTCTTCTCCTAATCGGTGCATGGCTCGGTTCAATCCTGTCTCCTTCGCCATCCTGGTATTGCCCTATCTATGGTGCATTATATGGCGCATTCCCTCTATTCTATCCTATTGGAGGCGGTGGTGGCAGCTGAGATCCCATCGGCCTGTGTAGACAATCTTTGACTAGGTGGCCATGCTTGCGACATGTGTACCAAACTCTTGTCCCAGGAAAGCACAAGGCCGATCCATGTTGTCTTCCACAAAAATGACATACTCCATTCTGATTCGGTGCTAACTTGCCTATCACACCCTTCATGTTGAGCGGAATAGAATACCTTCCTCCGGCCATATGCTCCTTCCCAAACCGATTTCCATCTCTGTTTGAACCGAATCTTGACCCAGATGCAGTGGCTTGTTCATTTGAATCTCTCTTTATCAACTGGGCCCATTCATTCAGGTCGTTGTAGTCCTTCAAATTGAATGGTACCGGCGGACTCTTTAGTTCTGGTTTGAGCCCATCTCTGAACCTCCTAGCTCGGTCTACTGGATCCTCGTTAGTCTGGGGGCGTACTACGACAGCTCAGCGAACTTTGCTTCGTACTGATCTATTGTCATTGTATCTTGGCGAAGCCACTGGAATTCCACCATCTTCAATTCCCTGGCACTGTCAGAAAAGTATTTGCCGTTGAACACTTCAACGAAGGCGTTCCACTCTAGAAGTACACCTTCTGGAAACATTATTCCTCTGATGGGCCTCCACCAAGTGCTTGCAATTCCCTGCAGCTGATAGACTGCAAGGATAACCTTCTCTTCTTCTGTGCACCTCAGTAGTGCAAATGCCTTCTCAAAATCTTAGATCTAGAGGGCTGCAACCTTGGGATCTCCTGCACCTATGAACCTTGGTGGGTTCAACTTCAGAAACTGTTCCACCAGTTTGTGCATTGGCCTCTTAGCAACCACGTTCCTAGGTGGAACCGCGGCAAGTGCGGTAACAGGTGTGGCGGTAACTGTGGCGGTATTGGCGGCAGTAGTGGCGGCTATGGTAGTGGCGGCAGCTTGATTCTGGGCCTACTGCCCTACCACATTCCAAAGTTTCTATAGCGCTTGAATGATCCCATCGACTCTAGGATCGCTAGGGGCTACTACTCCAACACCAACCTACAGTGGTGCTAATCCACTTGTGCTGGCCTGAGCCTGCGCTCTACCTCGACAACCTTGGGTACCGACGCTTGTCGGCGTCCTACCTCGAGAAACGGACGTGACAGTCCTCTTTCGACAAGTCCTCTGCTCCGAATCGCTCATTCTACAGGATCTCTACAGAACCTGATTTTCAATTCCACACAGAATTAGAAAACTGAGCGACCCACACAAAATAATCTACCAATAAGCTACCAATCACATGCATCAGCATAAGAAAAAGGCATTTCCTACTAACTATCCCAAAAATCCATCGCACCTTATCACTCTAAACACTGACTAGCTTTGATATCACTTCAAGCGGGGATGTCATGCCCCGTTCCTCGAGCGCGTGCCCATCCCTCAGTGGTCGATATATTTTGCGATGTGCCAGGATGCGTTGTTGACCCATTTCATTTTAATGCACATGTGGAGGCAAATAAAAAAATTCCCTAGCAGTAAACAACATGGGATAGAAAAGCGGGAAAACAGATTCACAAACAAAACCTACCTTTATATGCAAATTGGGTTTATATACAAAAGTCTATCTCCAAAAGATGTCTTAATTGACCTACACCTCGGATCCCCTCAGCTTGGCTCTAGATCCTCCACTCTACGGTCGTGAAAAGAATTGAGCCCACAACGGGGTGAGTTATAAATCTCAGCGAGTTCACGCTCTAAACCCCGATTATGAAGGTAATACGCCAAGAGGTGTCCTAACCACACAACCAAACAACCATAGAGACTCACCTCATCTCAGATCCTCCCTGCATGTCAACACAATTCATATCACAAACATGAGCAGTAATTAAACTCAAACAATTGGAATGCCACATCTCAAGTTTTACACAGCCACAGGGGTCCTGATTATAGAGCCAAATCGTTATGACACGTTCCATACCGTGCCACACAATTTTGTCCCATAATTCGATGCGTTTAACTCAATCAATCATGTGTTCCTAATTTTGATCTCGACCCCATGGGCACGGCCTACTTGACGTTCGGCGGTCTTCTGGCATAGCTAGACGTCATCTCACCCCATTGAGCACGGCTACGTCTCTATTAGACGGCTTTCCACATAAGAGCATCAGTCCAGCTGTTGCTGCGATCGGTATCTGTTGTTTTGGGCTTTCCACATAAGAGCATAAGTCCCGCTTCTACTACGACTGGTATCCGTTGCCTAGGGTTTTCCACATAGGAGCATCAGTCTAGCTTCTACTACGACCGGTATCCGTTGTCGAGGGCTTTCCACATAGGAGCATCGTCCAACGTAAACGCTCGCGACAGGTTCTCTTAACCAACACACATCCACTCAATTACGGTCAAGGACACCATGCATTGCACTCAAATGTCTCAATTAGGGCTGAGCACGGTTCCGGGTTACCGGAACCGGAACCGAACCGGAGGAGGGTCCGGTTCGGTTCCGGTTCCAAGGGGGACCGGTTCGGTTCGGTTCCCTTTTCTGGGAACCGGGAGTTCCGGTTCCGGTTCCGGTTCCAAGCGGAACGAACCGAACCGAACCGAACCGAACCGTATGCGGAACGGAACCGGAACCGGTTTCGAACCTGCCCCGAACGGAACCGGAACCGGTCCCGGAACCTGTCCTGGAACCGGAACCGGAACCGGTCCCGGAACCGGAACAGGGATTTTAACCGTCCATATTTAATTATCTAGGACGAATTTGACTTCGATGTTTTCATGAAGTATCTACCTTATGGTCTTGGCTATCACATAGTCGAATTTCATAATTTTTGAAGGTCATTTGGGTATTTAATCAGAAATGTTTATAAAACTGTGCAATCTGATGTGTTCGGATCTTGTAAGTTGTAATGCGTGGACTATATCATTTTGTATGAGGTTCTTTTGGAAATGTGTTCTGCATGAAATATCTCTCTTCATGTCTTCCCTACAACATATTTAAATTTCGTAATTTTTTTAGTTCATTTGCCTATTTAACCAAAAATGTTTCCAAAACTGTGCAAGTAGAGAATAGGAAAAGTAAATCGATTTTATCTTTTAATCCAGAACGAATTGGACTACGATTTCTTCATGAAACTTGTACCTCTAGGTCTTAAATACAACGTGTCCAAATTTCAGAATTTTCTGAGTTTATTTAAGGGTTTAATCGAAATTGTTTTCAAAACTTTTACCTCTAGACATTCTTGTTCTAGTGGTGTTTTATTTCTACTTTCTACTTTGCTATTTGTTTTGAAATTTCTAATTATATTCTATTATTGTTGTGCAGTGTGAAGTTAATGTATCAAGATAACAAATCAATGGAGGTGGAGGGACGTGAGGAATTGACTCCGATTACGGAATGGGAGTTTTCTAACAATGAAATTGAAGAAGAGGCACCCCCTACCTCGAGTGCGCATACGTTATATTTTTTTTTGGTAACGTGCGCATACGTTATATTTTTTTTTTGTAATGTGCGTGCATGTTATAGTTTTTTTTTATAACGTGCGCATACGTTATATTTTTTTGGTAACGTGCGCATACGTTATAATTTTTTTTTGGGTAACGTGCGCGTACGTTATAGTTTTTTTGCTAACGTGCGTGTTCATTATATTTTTTTTGGGTAACGTGCGCATATGTTATAGTCCAAATATGAAAAAAAAAAAAAAAAAAAAAAAAAAAAAAACCTGTTGGGAACCTGGAACCGACCCTAGAACTGTGACGGGTAGGTTCCGGGTTCCATTCCCATGGGTAGGTTCCAGGTTCCTCATTTTGAGGAACCTGTACCCAGGGTAGGTTCAGGTTCCGGACGGAACCGAACCGGAACCTGGAACCGCTCACCCCTAGTCTCAATTAAGATAATGCGCTTGGCCCATTTTCTTTGTACTAAAAACACCCGGTGAAAATAATCGTGTGTGGGTACACGGTCGGATCGAACCAAAAACATCGATATCCTTCCTTTTAAAAATCCCACTATTTAATATAGTACCTAAAAATATTTTCAGTGTCAAAACCCAACATCCAGTATTTTTTGATTAAATACAGAAATCTCATATTTTTGGAATAATAATTCGAAAGTTAACACTTAGCATCAAATTGCTTAAAGTAGCACTCAATTGCATAATTCATCCACACCACGACAATCAACACAAAATTCCAGTTACCGGCTATCCTGGTATAATTTCCAGAAAATATTTAATAATTAAATAATTAGCAAAAATTAATTAAATAATTACATATTAATTCAATAAATACAAACTTAGGCTAAAATTGCTAATCTAACCACCTATTGGGCGAATTAAATTATACTAACCAGTCTAACTACAAGGCCACATAATAAACTAACTAATTACAATTTCTAACCACCTAATTCACTAATCTAACTAACCTAAATTAATTAAACAAGCTAATAACTATCCTAATCTAATCTTAATTTAATCTAAACACCCCTTAAATGTCATTAGCCTTCGAATTAGAGTTTAGTGTATAAATTCATTGGTTTAGTGCAAAGACCAGTTCATGGGGATGGCAGTGCGACGGCGACCGAAACTTGGGCCTTAGGTGGTGCCAAAGGAAGCTTTGGACCTGGCTAAAAACGCTCCCAAAGCTGAGATTCAGACACGTTTTTGTGGAGGGCTGCTGGTCGGCTTCAAGTGGGCTGGCCTTAGCTCGAGACTTGGCTAAGTTGCGGGCTGCACACGGCCGAAGATGGGTTGGTTGGTGAGTGTGTTGGGCTGAGTGTGAGCTGCTGGTTTCACTCGATGGAGGCGATGACACAAAGAAGATGGAAGTGGGGATGGTCGGTCGAAGATAAGGCAAGAAAACAGAAGTGGCACGCAGCAAGGAGGAGAAAGAGAGGAAGTTCATGGGGGCACTGGGCTGTTCGGTGAGTGGAGAAGACGGTAGAGGTGGAGGACGTGGAGAGGGGCCGCTGTTGGAGTCAACGCCAGGGGGTTTTGATGGAGTGTCGTTGCTGGTGTCTTTGTGGCAGCGTGACGAGAGAGGGGAAGTGGATATGGAGTGGCGGGGTTTGACTTGGCAGTTGCAAGGGAGACATGCAGAGGGGGATGACAGCAGGTGGTGGAGCTTTGACGGATACAAAAATAAAAGAAGGGTAGAACGCTTCGGTGTAGCAGCAAGCTCGCGTGAATAAGAAGGGAGGGCTGGCTGAAGGGGGGCCACCACTTGGTCACAAAGTCTTCTTAATTATCCAAATTCACTCATCACAAGGCCCCACCAACCAAGCCTCATCCACAGCCACCATTTTCTCTTCAATCTTCCTCAACAAGTCTCAATTTGGTGCCCAAATGTTGCACACCTCTTAGACCTACGAATTTGACACATTTCCCTCCAAATTCAATTCAATTTTTCATAAATTTCTCCAATTTGATGTCCAATTTTGCTAAGGAAGAGGCCCACATAATTTTCACAATTTTCCTTCACTAATTAGCTCACTTTGGAGGCCAAACATCCCCTTGAAAATGGCCAACTGAATTTCCTTTCTTTCCCGAATCGTTCGTAATTAATTTTCCGTAAAAATCTCAGGCTGACCGAAAGTTCTTCGGAGGATGAGTAGACATTCCTAAAATAAATAGTGACATGACATAATTTTCAATTTCTGAAATCGGGTTCAATTTCGTGGTTAATTTCACCCGGACGAGATTTTAGCGTGACCTATCCTACCAGGTAGCTTTTAGGAATTTTTAACGGATTTGACTCGTGGTCGATTATTTTCGAGCCACATTGTACATCTTTGAATCATAGGCGGCTCTCGGTTGTCGTGAAAATCTTGAGATTTCAAATACGGGCACATGGTACAAAAACGATAGAAAAATCAGTTTAGTGCCTTTTGACAATAATTTTGCAATCAGGTAGAATCATCCACACACTAATCACATACCTCTGTCAAATCGACTTATCTTAGGTCTTTAATTGATTTTGACGGTGCCATAATGACCCTTGCAAATTAGCACGGTCGAGTAGTCAATTCCTAGTCGAATTCTCAAGTCTATTGCGTTTAGATTCCTTAACGGCTTCACCTGATAGACTAGTTATCCGGTGAGTGATCAACTCGGGAAAAAGAACTATAGGAACGTCGATGAAAAACCAACTTATTTAATCGAAAACAGAACCCAAAAATCAGGATGTCACATCGTTAAATAGATAGATAAGTTATCTTTAAGAGCAAGATAATGGAAGATATGATATTTTGATTCTACTTCGATTGTCACATCTTCTCTAAAGAACAACGTTGTGTTGCCTTCGAAAACATATGACGTGTGGCATCCCAAAATTCATGGCAACCTCCAGATACATTAAAGCCTATAAATAGGTGATGGAAGTACCATCAAGTTGTATTGTAGCCATTTGATCCATGATTTGCAATAAGATTTATGGCCAAGCTTTTAATGGATAATTATTTGATAGGAAAGAAAATTCTATCATTGGCCATGTGTTTTATAAATTGGAATTTATGGATTTATGACTACTAGTTTTATGGCCATAATTATTTTTGCAAGTTAGGTATTTATTTAAGTGGAAAATGTTAGTAGATTATTAAAAGGGTAGTGGGCCAAAATTCTTAGGCCAAGCCGGCCCAAAAAAACCAAGCCCACGATCCACATTTCGGCCATTCAAGCCCGGCCCAAAGCCAGGCCCATGAAGCCCCATTGGGCCATCAACCAAGCTGGCCCCAAGCCCAGCCGGATAGAGCCCATCTTGCATGGCAAATTGCCAAGTGTTCTTTCCTAGTTGCCAAGTGTAGCAAGCCATGCATAATCTAATGATGGCTAATGATGAAGGGAAGGAAATTAGAGGGGAAGAGGGGGCGGATTAGGCGAGGAAAGGGAGAGAAAGAGAGTGTTTCGTTCAAAGAGAAAGAGGAGAGAAATAGGGAAAGAGGAGACCGTGCGTGTGAGAGAGAGGAAGGAGGTCCGTTTTCCCATCGTCCGCCTAGTTCGCCGCCGTTTGGTCACCGCCTTGCCCGCCGTTTGTCGCTGTGTTTTGTGCTCGGATTTGAGGCAAGTAGAGTCCTAAAATCTACCCTTTGCTTGCTGTGATATGTGATAAACTTTGGTTGTGGTGAAGTGATGAAATTTCGAAGCTTTGGGTAGAAATTTGTTGGCCTAACATGCTGTTTTATGGAAAAATCAGTTCGACCCTTCATGAGTTTGTGAGCTGCATGCAACTTTTTAGTTGGAATCTCGCTTCAATATCTTAATGAAAGTTGTAGAGAACAACTTGAGGAATAACATACTAAAATTTGAGGTAAAACAGAAAAGTATTGGTTAGTGAAACGATTTTCCTTTGGAGAAATTAGATCTGGAATTTGTTGTGCTGACCTTTAGTGATTTCGTGGACTGTAAAGTAGCTTTCTTGTGAAAATATCACTTTGATCTCTTAATGAAAGTTGCAGAGGACTTCTTAAGGTAAAAGATATAAAAAATTTAGAGGAAATGAACAAAAATATGTCGGTGAAATCGTTGTCCTTTGAAGAAACTGGATCTGGGAAAATGCTACCTCGACCTAGTATGATTCTGTGATTTTAATAAAATCTTCCGGTTAAAATTTGATCGTATTTCCTTAATGAAAGTTGTAGGTAATATTCTGAGGAATAACATACTGAAAATTTAGAAGAAACGGACATATGTAGGTCGGTGAAACGAGTTTCCTTTGAAAGAAGATAATCTGGAAAAACGACACCGAGAATAGGAGGAATTAATCATCTATATCTATTAATATAGAACGATTTGGATTTTTATTTATTCATGAGATATTTACCTTTATGAATTTTATATAACATATCAAAATTTCAGAATTTTTGGAGTTCATTTGGGTATTTAACTTAAATTACTTCCGAAACTGTGCAAGCTGAAATGTTGAAATTTCGAAAACTGTGATGCATGGACCATACTGTTTTGTGTGAGATTCTTTTGGTGTGGTGTTTTTATGAGATATCTGCCTTTAGGTCTCGTCTATAATGTGTCAAGTTTTCAGAATTTATTAATACCATTTACTAATTTTCCTAGAGTTTTAACTGAAGGAATGTATTCTGTTTTATCCGAGAATTGATGCGTTTTCAAAAAAAAAAAAGTAAATGAATTTTTCCATGTGATGTAATACTTTGAGTGGTTGACTTTGCTGCATATGTGGTGACATATGGCATGTTATATGGCATCAAAATTTGGTTGAGACCCTTGATATTGTTGCATCAAATGCCATGTTGAAAATGAGACATATATGTGAATATACATTGTGATAATGATGATACCGTCGGAGGTGTGAGCCGACGATGTCCCGGGAGTCGGGATGCCCAAAGATTCGAATGAGTCGATGCCCTTTGGATGTCCCGGAGTGTCGGGATGCCCCGGTTGTATTATGATACATGCCCGGAGGGTGAGGGGTTGTATTATGATGCATGCCTGGAGGGTAGGGGTAACCATTTTAATGGCAAGCCCCGAAGATTCCTTGTGATGTCAGGTGGAATGCGAGATGCCCGGAGGTGTGTGCCGGATGCCCGGAGGTGTGTGCCGGAGGCCCTCGCGATGCTAGGTTGGATGCGAGCGATAAATTGTGGGATGTAAACATTAGTCCCTAGATGAAAAATAATGAGATCTTTGTGAAAGATAAGAACTGAAATTGAATCATGTGCATGGGTGTATGCATATGGCATGATGTATGCTTTGCTTATGAAAGTAAATTGATGCTATTTGATATTGAAGATGCGATCATGAAGGCGTGAATGGATCTCATGGTGATGTATGCTTGATAGCATGGATGATGCGAATCATGGTGATATATGCACGTTGCATGGTGATATATGCATGGCTGTAAGGTGAGGTATGCTCGAATGCATGAATGATATGTGCTTTATTCGTGATACCTTGATTATTTTGTCTAACGCATCGTGTAGTTTGGTGGATCTTTACTACTGAGTGGTTGTACTCACCCCGTTTGAGGACTAACATTTCAAACTAGATAAGATACCTCTGCTACCACTGCCACCGGTAGATGGATCAAGTGGTTGGATATGACCGCGAGGAGGAGGATAGCAAAGGAAGGAACTTTTGGATGCCGACACTGATCGATGAACTGTAAGTATACGACTGTTGGAGGAGATGTCGGTCATCTTTTGAAGTATAGCTGAGTATAGAAGACTATGACATTTTGATGTACCGATGAATGATGTCCATCTGATTTAAGTAAATAAAAGTGTTCGGCTTTTACCTATAAATGCTTAGTTGGTGTGCATTGTTTTCTGAATATAAGAAAGGGAGTTGATGGATGTGCTTCCACCATATAAATTGCGCAGGGACCAATCTAAAAGATGTAAACCCCCAGAATTTATGAATTTTAATGAAATTCCTTGGTATCAGAGTATTATATTATCAGGTCAAGTGAAGGGTAAGTGGACTGTGGCGACCCTAACGGTTCGGGGGCCGTCGAGGGGTGCCACATGACGTTCTGCTTACGAACTACAATCTGCAAAAAACTCTAGAGCTTGCGAGAGGGTGCTTTTAATTTGTGAAAAACAAGGTATATTCTTTGCATAATGTACTTTTTGATCAGTGATACAAGGTTTTCCTAGGCATGTTTCTCGGACGTGTTTGTTGCGTTACACGATAGTTTGAGATATGTAATTAGGAATTCATTTCCATCATTGGGATTAGAGCCATGTTATTTTTTTTATGATCGTTAAACATTTTTATAAACGGATTGTTGGCTAGGAATCGCAAAATGGCACCAATGAATGTTCGGGTACAAAAATGACATTCGACCGTACTGTTTAGGGCCGCTTCTCGTTTCCATTGCAATAAAAATCATTTTGAAAGTGTAGGGCTACAATTCTCGTCAAGATGAGAAAATTGAGTGGTGGCATGCCGTTGAAGGAGGCCTTACGCGCCTCTATGCGCGATCACAAGGAGCGGCCTCGCTAGCACATGCACGGCACACGTGCAAGTAACTGTTGGCACATGCGCAGCATATGCCTGGCATGCTAGTGGGTTATGTGGCAACCACATCGATTAAACGATTGGATCTCTTGACCCAATCCGACTTGACCCTTTGACTCATTGACCCGACTTGATCGATCCGTTGGTTCGACCCCGTTGACTGACGATTGACTGTTGGCCATCGATCATTGATTGTTGACCGTTGACCAAAAAAAAAACTGTAAAGGCATGTGGTCGCGTGGGAGCTCCGATTGGAATGTTCTTGATATCGGCTTGTGCGTAATGGAATGCTTTATGTCTTGAAATACTAATGTGAATAAGTGTTCTCTATTATGATGCACCGAGAATTATGAGCAATCCTTTTTTGCTCTACATTTGTTGTGGGAACAATGCCCCACTCTATGCGCACATCAATTTTTGTAAGAGCAGATGAACAAAAGGAGAAACTTGCAAATCTGAGAGTCGAGTTAGCTGCCTATTGATGGGATGTATGTGACATGGTTAAATATATCATGAAGGTCAATGAGATGACACATGATATCATTTGGAAAGTGTGTCGGACGTTGAAGTGATTAATACCTTGACAAACACTCTCTCATATGAATGACAAAAAATGATCAATGATTTATGGTGAGCTCCAGAAATCGAAGTGGTGGATGGTCAATGGAGTATTAGTGAAACCCCTCTTGTTCCATATTATAAATAACTTACGGTGAATTTCCTGAAAGAATACATAAGAGTTGGGGCGTTGAAGACGTCACGCAAATTGAATGCACTATGGAGGAATCATAAGGGATCTCCCAAGATCTTTCCATGGCTACCAATGTGACCGTAGAATTTTATGAGAAATTTGATAGGTCATTCCCAATCTATAAGATAGATGAGTAGCATTGACTTTATAATATAAATTTTTGTTGTTAGTTTTAGATATTTTTAGTGGATATTTATGTTAATGTTGATATTTTATATTTTCACTGGATTCATTACTTTGTGTAAATGGCATTTTTAGTTAATGAATATTCAATGTTATTTGTTGCTCTTATAATTATTTTATTTGCATTTCTTATGGGAACTTCAAGCAAGTTTTAGTGATTTTAAAGAACTTACATTTGTATAATCATTTATATTATGATAATTTCATATTAGAAATTTTGGATGATTATTGGAAACAAAATGACCCTTTGATTCTAGAACTTATTTAAGATTATTCATTAATGTGATTAGTTTACGTAAAACGGATGCATAAATATTGGGCATTCATGCATATATGTTTAAACTATTCAAATATAATGGCTTTAGCATTTAATAATATAATAGCTGAACTGAACAAATGAGAGAAATTGAACAACGAGAATTATGAGATATGGAATATGGAAATTCACTATGTGCTAAAAGAGTAAGAAGCATTAGAATCTCTTAATCATGTTATGGAAGAACTTAAAGATGGAAATATTGTGCAACATAAGAGGATAATGATACATTTGCTGCTTGGACGAAAAAGAACTCAATTGCTCACATCACATTACTGAGTAGCATGGAGAATGACGTTATGCGAGAATTTAGGCATTTGGAAAATGCCAAAGATACGTGGGTAGCATTAGCAGCTAGATTTGATCACAAATCTTTGACTAAACTAAGACAGTTCACAATAAGATTTGACTCATATAAGAACCCTCATGGATAGACCATGAAACAATACCCGAGGTAGATATCAAACATGATGAATGAGTTGAAAGATACTAGCCACATTCTGATTGATGAATAGCAAGTGCAAGTAGTGATCTGTTCCTTATCTCAATATTGGGAGCACATGAAGGTGCACCTGACCTACATTGAGAACATCAAGACCTTTGAGAATGTTGTATGCCACCTTGAGATGGAAGAGAACCGCCTCTTGGCAGCTAAGTTACAAATAGATGTTTATTATGTTGGGTCTAGCTCATATAGTGCTTCAAGCTCTAAGCACAAGCATCTAGATTGGTTTAAATAGTGGAAAGGCAAGAGAGCGAGCTCTTCAGGTAATAAACCATCAGGTAATAAACCAAGACTTGACCAACATGACAAAGGAAAACTTTCTCATGTGAAGAACATTTCAAGGGTGGAATATTATAATTGTAATAAGAGGAGTCACTTCGCTTGTGATTGTAGCGAGCCAAAGAAGGTAGGCACCTTTTGTGTTCTTATGAGAACTACTTTTGTATCAAGTTTAGTTTTTCTAAATGAATTTAATCATTTGTGGACTGTAGATTTGGAAGTAATAGACCATGCAACAAAGGATAAAGATGCATTCGTGGAGTTTTGACAAGTTCTGACTGGAATAAAATGGATTTATGTAGGGAACCTCTAGAGTTGAAGTTAAAGGGTTGGCACCTATCAATTAATTATGCATGGTGGACTCACTTTGTTCCTACATAATGTACCATATGCTTTGGAGATTCGTCAAAATTTAGTGTCTATATTGGTTCAGCTTGATTTTAGTTTGAACTTCCATAATATTGGTGTGGACTTGTATTTAGATACAAGTTACTATGGTTGTGGATACTTTTTAGATGATTTTATTATGTTGGATGTTGATTATAGTAATGTCAATGTTTGTTATTTCCTTTTTACATCTTCTAATGCTTATGATAATGATGTAAATATATTGCGTGCTAAATTTGATCATGTTGGCCAACAACAAATGAAAAGATTAGCCAAAGAGGCTTATTGGGTAATATTGAAAAGTCAATTTGCCTATTTGCGAGTATTGTCTAATGGGAAAAATAACAAGGAAACCATTTGGAAAAAGGAACAAGAGTTGACTTTTCTTTGCAACTAATCCATTCTAACATTTGTAATCCAATGAATATAAGAGTAAGGCATGGGCTGTATATTTCATCACATTTATAGATGATTATACTCGATTCAAACGTGTCTATTTGATTTCTCATAAATATGAGACATTAAGTTGTTTTAAGAAATTTATGAGTTTGGTAAAAAATCAATTAGATTAGAAAATAAAAGTGTTAAAATCGGATAGAGGTCAAGAAGATATATTTAATGAGTTCAGAAATTTATGTGATGAAAAATGAATAAGAAAACAATTGTTTATTATATATACTCCTTAATAAAATGGTGTTGCCAAAATAAGAAACCAAACCCTATTAAAAATGGTTAGGTCCATGATGATACAAGCTAACTTATCAATCACTTCTTGGGGTGATGCTTTGTTAAATACCGCCTATATACTTGACTGTGTACATTCTACATCAATCATTTCTACTTCATATGAGTTATAAACGGGCAAAAAATCTAATTTTAATTTTCTTAAATCTTGAGAAAGTGTTACCTATACTCATGAACATTCTCATAAGTATGTACAATTGGATCCAAGAGGGAAAAAAAAATATTTTTGTAAGATACTCAAAATGCTCAAAAGGATATGTATTTATAAATGAGCAAGAAAGTGGAAGTATAACTAAATTCAAATTAAGAGATGTCACATTCTTAGGGAATAAATTTCCTAAAAATGATGAATTAGTTAAAGATTACCTTCTATTTGAAACCTTAGATTAAGATAATGAATTTAATGGAGTTCGTCTAAGTGAGAGTAACGTGAGAAGTGATGAATTAAATTTAACTCAATCTTAATTATAACCACCTGACGAGAATATATTGTCATTATCTAAGTTGAGTAGGAGTGTAATGGAGAATAATATACAAAGTGTATAATTTCCCATACGGCGAACTAGTCGCAAGAACATTCATCGTCGACATTTTGACATTGAAAGGAAAGCTTTTATGGTGGCTCCACAAAATAAAGATGAGCCAAGGAATGTAAATGAGACTTTAAATTGTCATAACAAGGAAAAATGAATACATGCAAGGGAACAAGGAAATAGAGTCAATGAAATCAAACCAAGTTTAGGAATTCATAAATCTTCCAAAAGAATGCAAGGCCTTGAGAACAAGTGGGTTTTCAAAACAAAGCGTAAAACTTATGGTTCAATAGAGACATATAAGGCTTACCCTATGGCAAAATGGTATAATCAACAAGCATGAATTGATTATGGGGAAACTTTTTCTTCTATAATGAAATTTACTTCAATTCGCTTTATCCTAATAATAGTGGCAAGTAAAGATTTCGAATTATATCAAATGGATGTACATATTGTTTTTCTTAATGGAGAAGTAGAAAAATAAATTTATATGGAATAACTCATTGATTTCATTACAAAAGGCCAAGAACAAAAGATATGTTGACTTTTAAGATTGATATATGGCCTTAAGCAGTCTTCAAGACAATGGTGCATACATTTTCATAATGCCATAATGGCGAATAATTTTACAATAATTGATGAAGATCATTATGTATATATCAAAAAATCCAAAGACTATTTTGTGATCATATCATTATATATGGATAATATACTAATTTGTGATCTTATCATTATATGTCGATGATATACCAATTGTTAAGAGCAATATGGAGTTTGTTAATACTGTTAAGAATTGATTATCTTCCAATTTTGAGGCGAAAGATGTGGGTGAAGCTACATATATTATTGGAGTTAAGATTTCAATAGTTCATTTAAAGAGATTATTATCTCTTTCGCAAGAGACATATATAAACAAAATTCTTGAACGATTTCGTACACTCCTATTATAAAAGGTAAATGATTGAATCATAGACTGTGTCCTCAGACTTCACAAGAAAAGGAACAAATTAAATGTGTACCTTATATTAGTACTATTGAAAGCTTAGTATATGCTATGATGTGTAGAAGACTCAACATATATTTTGCAGTTGAAATGATAAGTAGATACCAATCCAATCTAATCCAAGTCAAGCATATTGAACAACCGCCAAAAGAATCATGAGACATTTGAAGGGTACTGCTAATTGCTCGCTGAGTTATCAAAGAAGGGATTTGCAGCTTGAAGGCTATTTAGATTCTGATTCGGAAGGAGATTTAGATGAAAGGAAATCTACGTATGAATTTTTATTTTTACTGAATAATTGTGCAATATCTTGGATTAGTAAGAACAAACATTTATAGCCTTATCCATGATGGAAACCAAATTCGTGACATTACCAGTAGCAGTACAAGAGAGTGTTTCGCTTAAGAGATTTTTAGACCATTTATGTGTGGCTAAGAATGCTGCAAACTTATTGTTGGTTAATTATGATAGCCAAGCAATGTTCACTAGTAATGAAGTTTTTTTTACCATTATTAATGCTAATGAGTTTAATTGATATTTATATATCTTGATGCTTAGTGCATTATACTATGAAAGTATGTCGGATAAGTAGGGAATTAGCCTACTTACACGGGTAACAGCCTCTATTTTACTGTGTGATAAATATAGATGAGACAATTTTAAGTTTATTATCTAAGAGATAATTGAGAACTCAAGCGTAAAATGTAGATGTCACCTTAACGGAGTGTTAAAATGAGGTCATAATGTTTATTATATCCAAAAGTAAAATAGCCCAATATTTCACTTTATATGTCTTTGATGTCAAATGTGAGTTATGGTAGATTCTTTAAAAAGAGTAGATTTGTGAACTCAAACTAGACATTGGCAATATTTGAACTATCATATGTGAATTATCTAATACAAAAACATATGTTATATGAGGAAGAAGTTAATATCGTAATACGTATTTCATACTACTTATGCATGAAACGACTAATAAGAGTTAGCAAAAGTTTTTATCTCAATTTTTTTTGTGGTGTGATACTCTTGAGAATAAGAGTTTCTCAAATTAGCAATCTCACGACTTTTGTCTATTCTCAAAATTTCTATTTAATGTTTGCTATCTTAGAATATTGATAGTAATTATGACTTGATTCAATTTAATGTGACATTTTTAGAAAAGCAAATTGAATTGAAATTGAGAGTTTTAAGGAAAGAAGAATATCGATTTATTTTGATGTCACATTCTAGTTTGGTATTCATTGGTCGATCAATTATAATTAGTTCGAAATGATAATAATTGTGAATACAATATATCATAATCAAAATAGATCAAGACAGATATAAATGTGAACGATTGATCTAAGGTACTACATATCGAATCTATTCAAAATTGTTATGCCCGATTTGAGATGCTATATATTCCTAATAGATGTATGGCAGCGAGCTCTTAAGTATATTGATCATACGAATTATTTGCTAGTATGAACATTGCAAGAGAGAGAGAGAGAGAGAGAGAGAGAGAGAGAGAGAGTTATACTTAGCCCATTATGGGTGAGTAGGAGATGATGGTTTTTATATGGGTTGCTCATGTTGGGCTAACCCGCCCATGATCTATCATGTCGGCCCATCATCCTTCAAGCAATTACTTGTGGATAGGGCGGTTGTAGATAAAACAATAACTGCCCATGGTAGTTGAAAAAGAAGTAGGAGATATCCTTAAATAGATAGATAAATAGATAGATAAATTATCTTTACGAGTGAGATAATATAAGATACAATATTCTGCTTCTACTTCGCCTGTCATGTCTTCTCTGAAGGATGACATTGTGTCGTCTTCCAAAATGTACAACATTTCGCTTATGAAGTACAATCGGCTAAAGATTTTCAAGCCTACAAGAGGGTGCTTTTAATCTATGAAAAACAAGGTATACTCTTTGCGTAATGTACTTTTCAGTCAGTGATACAAGGTTTTCCTAGGCATGTTTCTCAAATGTGTTACTCAATAGTTTGAGATATGTAATTATGAATTTGTTTCCGTCACTAACCAATTCTAGCTCCACCAATAAGAGAGCAAGATGTCCAGAAACTGTTTAACCAATTAAAGGCAGAAAAAGGCTCCATTATTTCTAGCTCTTGAATTTGGAACAATTGAGACTTAACAACTAACACTATCACTATCTGTTGCACCTGCTAGTGAGCGCCCTCAACTAGAAAGCAAACATCTCCTAAAAAATGCTATACTGACAAAGATCAAGAGGATATCATTGCTGCAGTAGAAAAGCCAAGTGAGAATGCTCCTCAACCAACAGTAGATCAACCGAAGATGTTACCTACATAATCTGTCCCTACTCTAACCACTGACCAACCAAGGCAAAGTGAACCCATATCTTAAACTGAAGAAACATCATGAGACAAGCGTCCTGAAGAAGACAACGACAGAGTATTCCAAAACTTTGAACCTATTGAAAGCTTCTCTCTTGACCCATCTTATGATTTCGAAATGTTTTTATTAAAGATCACAAAGATACTTTTCAAGATTTTGAAAAACGTGGTCCTATTCCTCATACGAATGTTGATTTCAAATATCTTGATGCCCATCGAATTTTTCTTTCGAACTCTTCGAAAGACTCAAGCTCAAATTCTTTTGCTCCATGAAATATGAAGTACATCCCATTCTTGTGACTCTATTTTATTCCAACCTTTATTTTCCAAATTGGGATTCATTTATCTTCACTTTTGGCAAGAAAAATTTTACTCTATTGGATGAAGTGGCTAAAATTATTCAAACCGAGTACAATGTGTTTAAAAGTTCTCCCGTTGAACCTGATGAGGCCTATAGTATTGTTTTAGAAATTCTAAACTTTACCAGAGTTTTCAAAAGACAGAAGTGCAGTGGAAGTGCCAAAACTTGGCACGGGGGCACTTAAATGCCAAAAGTTCCAAAAGATACATTTAAGTGCTACTTTCTTTGAAAAATGAGACATTTAAGTGCCAACTCTAGCGAAGAGTGTTGAAAATCTGACATGACTTATTTTTAATAATATAAGTCACCTATGTGGCTCATAAGAAAGCTAAATCAGCAAAGAAGAGCCAAAATAACGTCATTTTGCCTTTTATTTAAATTTTAATATAAATATTAAATAAATTAAATTTAAAACTAATTTAGAAAAAGGGATTGCACAATGCATTCGGCAAGGGTTGTGCTGTCATGCCCCGATCCTCGAGTATGCACCCATCCCTTACCTCAATCGATTAATAGCGGCGTCCTAGGATGCATCGCCGACCGCTTTCATTTAATATACACATGTGAAAGCATATAAAATCCCTAGATAATAAAACAATAGGATAAGAAAGTAGGATTCCAAATTTCCATTTTTTTAAAAGCATCCACATTTATATACATTGCCAATCATAGTGCAAATATATACAAGTCGAATTGTTAATTCAAATTTAAACCACGAGTTTCTAAAACAAAGTTTGCAAAATGGAATCGACTTCTATCAAAAGAGAATTTCCCTATGACTAGCTAGTCCAATAGGGTCGTCAATTCTTCGGGCTTCCCTTTACACACTTTGGGCCTCTAGTCCTTCACCAATGTCATCTAATGACCTGAAAATGGTTATTCAATAACTAGTGAGACAACGTCTCAGCAAGTTCTACTCTCTAAGACCCAATTAGTAAACCAATACGCCATACGGGCTGCCTATGAATGCACATGTCAGAGGACTTACCTTGGCCTCAGACTCCCTCCGCAAGTTAATACAGTTCAATAGGCACTCAAACAATCACAACAGATCAAAATATTGATCAATCGATCTAGTCAATTACATGTCAAACGGACCATTCTTGGTCATTTCAATCAATACTGTCCATTCTCTAAAATAACCCATCGGGTTACCAAGCCAGTATTTTAAATTATTGGATCTCTAAAATAACATTATAAGTCACCAAGTATATTCATCATAACATCCATTCTACAAAATGACTTATTGAGTCACCGAGCCGTTATGGCATGTCGTCCATTCTACAAAATTACCTATAGGGTCACCGAGTCGACATTAAATACCGTCAATTCTACAAAATAACCTATAGGGTCACCGAGCCGGTATTGCATACCGTCCATTCTACAAAATGACACATAGTGTCACCAAGCCGGTATTGTATAACATGATACTTCGAATGTACAATCAATTTGTCCTTTTATTCATTTCTGACAAAAGTACACGTGCGTGGGCACACAGTCAGCCCTAGCCAAAATATTATAATTTCCTTTCCACAAATCCCACCCTTATCTGTAGTCTACCAAAACATTTTTGATACTGTCAACCGACACGAGGTTATTTTTCAATTAATTATCCAATTTAATTAATTCAGGAAAATAATCTAATAATCACAAACAATTGATTTCAGCACAAAATAAAGCTCAATTAAATAAACAGACTACACCACGATAATCGGCATAAAATTCCGGTCGTCGACCATCCCGGTCTAATTTCCACAAATTAATTAATTAATTAATTAATTTCTAAAATTAATAAATAAAAACTAAAAATCCAATTTAGGCATGTAATGCCTAATTGGAGCCCGAGACGGGTTGGGAAAAATCCTGAGATGCATTCAATAAATAATATAGGCTATCCTCTAACTAATTCCACTAGTCAAATGCCTAACATGCATCATAATTAATTAACAATCACTAATATACTATAATCTAACCATCTAATCCTACTTAATTAACACTAATCAACCCTTAAGCATTATTAGCAAACTAAGCAAGGATTAGTGAGCTAAACTCACCCGTTTAACGTTCCGCTCGGATCGAAATGTCGGGAACGTCGCGGGGGATGTTTAACTCCAAAACGGGCCTTGGGTTCGGGGCCCAGAAACACCTCAAAGCGGGCTCTATAGGTGCTGAAATACCCATTGGAAAAGCTTATGATCTTTGCTGGAAATGAGTGGAAAACAGCTCGATTTAGGCGAGAATTGCTCGGGAAAGATAGAATAGGCCAAACCGGGCCTTGGCAGGGCTTTACCGGTGAAGAAACGGTGAAAGGCAGCTCTGGTTGAACTTCCACAGATCGAAAACAATAGCTGGATCATGTGAGGAGAGAGAGAGATGACAGGGTTGGGCAGTGGTGTGCGCGGGCAAGGCGGCTCGGCTCCGGTGGAAGAACGGCGACGACGGAGGCGGTCTTGGCGACGGCGAGCTGCTCCTTCTTCCTTCGGTGGCTTCTGGTCACACAATGGAGGGGAGAGGGAGAGGATGTGGCCGATTGAGGGGTGAGAGAGAAAGAGGATAAGAGTGAGGGGGATGGAGGGGCCCTTTGGCCTTACTTTTCCACCAAGTTGTCTCCCACAACTTATCCAAGAAGCCAGCTTTCCTTGGCTGTGAAATGGCCACCAAGGCACTCCCCCACAACCTCTCAAACGGTCCAAATATGCTAGGGGGAAGGGGGAACATGAAATTTGCAAGGATTGGCTTCAATTGGATGCCGATTCTTTCTTAAATCAACCCCGTTTTACCTCGATCAATTTAATCGACACTTCAATGTCTCAATTGCTATATTTCCTCACCCAAGAATCCATGTTGCATTTCAAATTTGAAATCAAAAACACTCCTCGACTTTTTTTGCACAAAACGATCTTAAACCGACTTTTTCCGAAAAGTCTCGGTTGTCGAAAAATCTTCGAGCGAGTCGATACTCCTATAATTTATTGTGACATGACAGAATCTTCAATCTCTAAAATCAAACTTGAATTGGCGGCTAATTTCCATTCGGTGCGTTTTTAGCGTGATCTAGACTACCGGGTAATTTTCAGAACTTTTTATGGTAAATGACCCGTGGTCAATTTTCTTCGAACGACAATGAACCCACTCGACATATTGGCGACTCTCGGTTGTCGTGAAAATCTCGATGATTCAATTACGAACATAGGGTACCAAAACGACAGTAAAATCAAACTAGTGCCGGTTGATGAGAATTTTCCAATTTATTGGAGTCACCCACGATTGGCCACACATCTCAGTCGAACCGACCTATCTCTGTTCTCAAATTGATTTTATATTGTGCCGTAATGGCCTCTAAAGATGAGCACGATCGAGAAGCCGATTTCTTGTCGAATTCTCAAATCTATTGCCTTAAAATTTCTTAATGGCTTCCCTGGATAATCTAGTTATCTTGAGAGTGATCAGCTCTGAGAACAGTCCTATAGGTGCACCAATAAAATGCCTGATTTATTCAGTAGAAAACAGGAGTGAAAGTTTGGGATGTCACAACTCTTCCATTCTTATAAAAATTTCGTCCTTGAAATTTAAACCTTGCAAAACTTCAGCAAAAAGGTGGGGGTACAATTCTCACACTGACTCTTCAGTCTCCCATGTCGCTCCTCAGTACTATGGTGTTGCCAAACCACTTTGACCAACCGGATGGTCTTTGTACGCTAAACTTGCTCTTTGCGATCCACAATATGAATCGGGCTTTCAACATATGACACACGGTCATCCACGTCCAATTCTTCGAAATTGAGCATGTGAGTCGGGTCAGGCTCATAGTTCCTCAAGATCGACACGTGAAAGACGTCGTGCACTTGCGCCAATCTTGGCGGCAATGCAAGATGATACGCTAGGTTCCCGATTCTCTCAAGAATCTCAAACGAACCTACGTACCTTGGACTGAGTTTTCCTTTCTTACCAAAGTGCGAAGTTCCCCTCATTGGTGACACTTTCAGAAAAACGTGATCACCAACTTGGAATTCCAAAGATCTTCGATGTTTATCTGCGTAACTTTTCTGCTTGCTCTAAGTAGTCTTTAATCTGCTTCTGATCACTGCCACGACTTCTACTGATTGCTGGACCAACTCTGGGCCTGTGATTTTCCTTTCTCTGACTTCATCCCAACATACCGGTGTCCTACACACTCTGCCATACATTGCTTCAAATGGAGCCATCTTAATGCTCTGCTGATAACTATTGTTGTAGGTGAACTCTACCAGGTGTAGCTGATATTCCCAACTTCTTTTGAAATCTATTACATAAGCTCTCAGCATGTCCTCGAGGGTCTGAATTGTCCTCTTAGACTGGCTATCCGTCTGAGGATGATATGCCGTACTATATTGAAGCTTGGTGCCTAAGGCACTCTACAAGCTCTTCCAAAAAGCTATAGTAAACCTTGGGTCTCGATATGAGGTTATCGTAACTGGCATTCCATGCATACGAACCACCTGACGCACGTATAGGTCAGCGTGTCTATCCAGACTGAGGTCTTTTCGCACTACAATGAAGTGAACCGACTTTGTCAGCCTCTCTACTACTACCCAAATCGAATCGTTTCCTCTTTGACTCCTCGGTAGTCCAGTCACGAAGTCCATCGTGATATGCTCCCTTTTCCATTCTAGGATCGCGAGACGTTGCAGAAATCCTCCCGGCTTGCAATGTTGAGCCTTTACCTGCTGACATTGTCACGCTCGGATCCTCGAGTACACACCCATTCCTTACCTTGGTCGAATTTAAATGCGATATCCCAAGACTATGTATCGCTGACCCTTTCATTTTAATATGCACATGTGGAAGCAATTATAAATCCCCAAACAATAAAACAATGGGACATAAAAGTAGGATTCCAAATTCTCACTTTAAAAGCATCCACACTTATATACATTGCCAAACATAGTGCAAATATATACAAGTTGAATCGTTAAGCCAAGGATTAAACCACAAGTCTAAATAGGGTTGCCAATTCTCCAGGTTTCTCCTTCCACACTTCGGGCCTCCAGTCCTTCACCAATGCTATCTAAGGACCTGAAAATGGTTATTTAATAACCAGTGAGATAACGTCTCAGCAAGTTCTATCCCCTAAGACCCATTTAATAAACCAATACACTATGGGCCGCCTAAGCACACACGGGTGAGGAGGCTTACCTTAGCCTTAGATTCCACCTCCAAATCAGTATAGTTCACATAGGCACCTAATCAAATGCTACCGATCAAATCATCAGTCAATCGACCTAGTCGATTTACATGTCAAACAGACCATCACTTGGTCATTTCAATCAATACTGTCCATTCTTCAAAATAACCTATCGGGTTACCAAGCCAGTATTTTATATGATTCATTCTTTGAAATGACATTATAAGTCACCAAGTGTATTCATCATAATGTTCATTCTACAAAATAACCCATCGGGTTATCGAGCCATTATGGCATGTCGTCCGTCTACAAAATGACCTATAGGATCACCGAGCCGACATTGGATACCGTCTGTCTACAAAATGACCTATATGGTCACCGAGCCGGTATGGGATACCGTTTGTCTACAAAATGACCTATAGGGTCACCGAGCCGGTATTTCGCATGATACTTCGAACGTACAATCAATTTGTCCATTTTTATTCTTTTCTGATAAAAGTACATGTGCGTGGGCACACGGTCAGCCTTAGCCAAAATATTTTTACTTTCTTTCCACAAATCCCACTCTTATCAATAGTCCACCAAAATATTTTTGGTGCTATCAACTAATACCCGATTACTTTCCAATTAATTATTCACTTTAATTAATTCAGGAATAATCATATAATCACAATTAATTCATTTCAGCACAAAATAAAGCTCAATTAAATAAACGGACTACACCACAACAATCAGCATAAAATTCCGGTCATCGGCTATTCCTGCCTAATTTTCAAAAAAAAAATAAATAAATAAATTTCGAAAATTAATAAATAAATACGATAAATCCAATTTAGGCCCAAAATGCCGATTGGAAGCTGATACGAGCCCGGAAAATTACCGAGACTTGTTCAATAAATAATATGATTTGTCTACTTACTAAGTACACTAACAATTTGCCTAATTTAATTATTATAATCTAATCTAACCACCTAATTGCACTTAATTAAATTTAATCAACCCCTAAGCATCATTAACAGACTAAGAAAGCATTAGTGAGTAAAACTCACTTGCGCAAAGCAAAGACCGGGACAATGTGACGACGACGCAACGGCGGCCAAATTCCAAAATTTCAACGGCGTCGATGGACCCTTGGGCCGGGCCCAAAGACCTTGCCTCGCGGGCTTGGGCTTCAAAAGAACTTGCTGGACTTCACTGGATTATGGGCTGAATCAAGTGGGCCGAAATGCAACTTCAATGGACTGAGAATGAGCTGAATTTGCTGGCTTCAAAACTGGGCTTGAAGATGACATTCACTTGGGCTGGCTTGTCCTCTTCGCTGGGCTGAAATTGTGGACTAAAGACTGTTGAATTCTTGGGCCAAGTTGCTCGCCTCTTGGGCTGAGGAAGTTGGGCTGCTCGCTGAAAAGAAGATGGGCCTCTTTGAACGTCGCTGGGCTGAAAAAACGTTTCGTTGGGCTGAAGACGGGAGGCGTCCACGATGGAGTGCTGCTCGTCTCCGTGGGAAGCAGCAAAGACGGTGCTGCTCGGGACGTTGGGCCGAACCAGAAGACACGCGGCAGGTGGAGTCTTCGAGCAGCTGCTGGCGTTGGCGAGCTCGCGTCACGCGTGGGCAGCTTCAACGAAGTAGATGGGTCAACGGTGGAGGCTTCACGGGCGAAGGTTGACTCTGCGGCTTCGTGGGTGCCTGCTGCTGGACGCGTGGGCCTTCGGTGGACTTCACTGGCAGGGCGAACACTCGGCAAGGAGTCAACAAATCGATGTTGGCTAACTCAAAGTAACTAAAGAGACAGAGGATGGTGGGTTGCTGCGGTGTGCAGGCGTGCAACGTGGATGACCGAGAAGAGGAAGGTAAGGAGGGGGGCCCCAAAATCACAATCTCGTCCCTTGCATTAATTCCATGTCCCCCTATTACTTTCTAACAACTAATTTCCACAATTAAGCCAAATTGAAGCCAAAGTTTCAGCTCCTAAATTAGCATCCGAATTTCATTGAATTTTGGCTCTAATTCTTCATGAATTTCCCAAATTTGATGTCCAATTTGATGTAGAAAAATCCCATATAATTTTACGTAAGTGCGACATTCAAAAGCCCTTTTGGAAGTCCATATTTCCATCAACTTGGCTCATCTGAATTTCCTTTATTTTTCCGCGGTGTCCGAATCCATTTTCCGTAAAAATCTCGGGATCTCTGAAAAATCTTCTAAGACTAATTAGGGTCCGTTCGTTTCGCGGAAAATATCATGTTTAGGAAAACATTTTCCTAGAAGACATTTTCCAGGAAAATAACTCATTTTCCGGTGTTTGGCCAAAACCTAAAATTTGAGTGGAAAATATTTTTCACCGTTCGTTAGCTCATTTAATTGTTTGGGAAAAATTATCAAAAATTGAATTTTAATATTTTTAATTGACCAAAAAATTAATTTTATTTTTATTTTTTTTTTTGAAAATGAATTTTTAATTATTTATATTTTTGAAAAATCGAAATTTTTATTATTTATTATTTTTCTTTCCTTTTCTTTTCTTTTCTCTTTTTCTTTTCCTTCCTCCTTCCTCCTCCTTCTTCCTCCTCCTTCCACCGCCGTCACCTCCTTCCTCCTCCTTCTTCCTCCTCCTTCCCCGCCGCCACCGCCTCCTTCTGCGACGATGGCCGGCTGCCCGGCGGCCGACTATGACCTGGTGGCTAGATTCGGTGAGCTCAAGGCTCGGCCGATCTCGCCCGAGCTCGCCGCGAGCTCGCCGGATCTAATGGCGGAGCTCGGGCTCGCTTGGATCGGGAGCCCAAGCTCCGCCGCGAGATCCGGCGAGCTCGGGCGAGGCCCGAGCTCCGCCTAGCTCGCCAAATATGGCAAGCCACAAGCTCCACTGCCAAATCCGGCGAGCTTGTGGCTCGCGAGCCCGGCGGCTCGCGGCGAGCTCGGGTGAGGCCGAGCCTCGCCCGGCTCGTCCCGATCTAGCGAGCCGCGAGCTCCACCACCGGATTCGGTGAGCTCGTAGCTCGCCAAAGCCCGGCTTGGCTTCGCAGCGAGCTCGGCGAGGCTCGAGCCCCGCCCAACTCGCTGAATCCGGCGAGCCGCGAGCTCGCCCGGGCCGACGAGGTCGCCGGCCCGGCCTGCGGCTGGTCGCCGGACGCCACCGTGGTCGATAGTCGGCCACCGCCAAAGAATAAGATGAAAAGGAAAGAAAGAAAAGCAAAAAAAAAGAAAAGAAAAGAAATTAAAAAATCGATTTAAAAAAAAAAAGCATAAAAATAAAACGAAAATGTATTGATAAAAAGAAATAAGAGGAAGAAGTCATGGAAAACGTTTTCCACTTTTCAAAAGTGGAAAACTTTTTCCTCACTTTAAAGGTTGTTTTTTTTCCAATGATGGAAAACATTTTCCTTGATTAGTTCATTTTCCGTGAAACGAACACCGGAAAATCCGGAAAACATTTTCCCGTAAGTCATTTTCCATGAAACGAACGGACCCTAAGTTGTGAGTCTTAGAATTTATTATGACATGATAGAATTTGCAATTTCTGAAATCGGACTTGAATTGGCGGTTAATTTCCATTCGGCGTGTTTTTAGTGTGACTTAGGCCACCGGGTAGTTTTCGGAACTTTTTAGGGCAAATGCCCTATGGTCGATTTTCTTTGAGCCACAATGAACCCACTCGACTCATCGGTGACTCTCGATTGTCGTCAAAATCCCGATGATTCATTTACGGACATAGGGTGCCAAAACGATAGAAATATAAAATTAGTGCCGATCGACGAGAATTTCCCAATTTAGTGAAGTCACCCACGATCAGTCACATATCTCAGTCGAACTAACCTATCTCTAATCTTAATTCGATTTTTAACTGTTCTGTAATGACTTCTAAAGATAAGCACGATCGAGAAGCCGGTTCCTAGTCAAATTCTCAAGTCTATTGCCTTAAAATTCCTTAATGGCTTACCAAGCTAATCTAGTTATCTCGAGAGTGATCAGCTCTGAGAGCAACCCTATAGACGCGTCAATGAAACTCCCGATTAATTCAATAGAAAACAGGTTGAAAATTCAGGATGTCACAACTCTTCCCATCTCATAAAAATTTTGTCCTCGAAATTTAAACCTTACACACTCTGATAAAAAAGGTGGGGGTATAACTGTCTCGTCGACTCCTCAGTCTCCTAGGTTACTCCTTCTGTACCGCGGTGTTGCCAAACTACTTTGACCAATGGAATGGTCTTTGAACGCAGAACTTGCTCTTTGCGATCCACTATCTAAACCGGGCTTTCAACGTATGACGCATGTCCAATTCCTCAAAATTGAGCACGTGGGTTGGGGCAGATTCATACTTCCTCAATATCGACATGTGAAAGATGTCGTACACTTGTGCCAATCTTGGCGGCAATGCAAGACGATACACTAGGCTCCCAATTCTTTCAAGAATCTCAAACGGACCTACATACCTCGAACTCAGTTTTCCTTTCTTGCCAAAGTGCGAAGTTCCCCTCATTGGTGAGACTTTCAGAAAAACATGATCACCAACTTGGAATTCCAAAGACCTTCGACGCTTATCTGCATAACTTTTCTGCTTACTCTGTGCTGTCTTTAATCTGTCTCTGATTACTGCCACAACATCTATTGATTGCTGAACCAACTTGGGCCTGTGATTTTCCTTTCTCCGACTTCATCCCAACACATTGGTGTTCTGCACACTCTATCATACAATGCTTCAAAAGGAGCCATCTTGATGCTCTGCTAATAATTGTTGTTGTAGGCAAACTCTACCGGGTGTAGCTGATCTTCCCAACTTCCCTTGAAGTCTACACAAGCTCTCAACATGTCTTCGAGAGTCAGAATCGTCCGCTCAGACTTACCATTCGTCTGAGGATGATACACTGTACTATACTTAAGCTTTGTACCTAAAGCACTCTGCAAGCTCTTTCAAAAAGTGGCAGTAAATCTCGGGTCTCTGTTTGACGTTATCGTAACCGGCACTCCATTCATTCGAACCATCTGACGCACATACAAGTCTGCATGTCTATCCAGACTCAGGTCCTTTCGAACTACAATGAAGTGAGCCGACTTCGTCAATCTGTTGACTACTACCCAAATTGAAATATTTCCTCTTTGACTCCTCGGTAGTTCAGTCATGAAATCCATTGTGATATGTTCCCATTTCCATTCTGGAATCGCGAGAAGTTGCAGAAGTCCTCCCGGCATGCAATGCTGGGCCTTTACTTGCTGATAGGTCAAACACTTGGCGACATGCTTGGCGATGTCCGCCTTCATACCTAACCACCAATAGTGTTGACGCAGATTCTGATACATCTTAGTGCTTCCAGGATGAATGTTGTAATTGCTACGATGTGCTTCAAATAAAATATCTTCTCTAAGCTCTAGATCGTCAAGTATAACCAAACGTCCTCGGAACCTTAGTGTCCTATCATCAGAAACTTGAAAATTAGCCTTTCTTTTATCGGTGTCCTCTTGAAGCATCTTTTGTACATCTGGATCTATCGGTTGGAGTAGTTTGATTCTAACCTGGACATCCGGTTCAATTCTTGGGTGACCATAAGACTCGAGTGGTGGCCTACCTCAAATTTGAATACTGAATCTCGAGCTCTCTCGATTAAGTTCCATTCCTTAATCAGTATATGAGCAATTGAAGACTTTCGACTCAAAGCATCGGCGACTTCGTTCGCCTTTCCTGGGTGATATAAAATATCACAATCGTAGTCCTTCAGTTGTTTCATCCACTGGTGTTGTCTCTTGTTCAACTCATTCTGAGAGAACAAATACTTGAGACTTTGATGGTCTGTGAAGATCTGAAACTTTTCCCCGCACAAGTAATGCCTCCAAATCTTTAACGCAAATATGATAGCTGCAAGTTCTAAGTCATGCGTCGAATGGTTCAATTCATGAGGTCTCGATTGACGGGAGACGTATGCAACAACTTTGTCATGTTGCATCAGCACACAACCCAATCATTTGAATGATGCATCACTATAGATCTCGAATCCTCCAGGACCATATGGAATCGTTAGTACCAGTGCGGTAGTCAGCTTTTTTTTAAGCTCTTGGAAACTACGCTCACACTTGTCTGTCCATACAAATTTCTCTTCTTTCTTTGTAAGCTTTGTCAGAGGCGTTGCTAACGATGAGAATCCTTCCACAAACCGTCTATAATACCCTGCCAAACCCAGAAAACTTCTTATCTCTGCCACTGTAGTCGATCTCAGCCACTTGATCACGGCTTCTATCTTGCTCGGGTCAATGGAGATTTCTTCTCTGGAAATCACATGCCCTAAGAAAGCAACATGAGTTAACCAAAACTCGCACTTGCTAAACTTAGCATACAGCTGGTGAGTTCTTAAGGTTTGAAGCACTAATCTCAGATGATTCTCATGCTCTTCATCACTTCTCGAATAGACCAAGATATCATCAATGAACACGATTACAAACTGATCTAGGTATTCCTTGAACACTTTGTTCATCAAATCCATGAATGCAACTGGAGCATTCATCAACCTGAATGACATCACTATAAACTCGTAGCGACCATACCGAGTACGAAACGCTGACTTAGGAATATCCTCCTTCCTAATTCTTAGCTGATGATATCATGTCCTCAAGTCGATCTTCGAGAAAATCGACGTTCCTTGCAACTGATCAAACAAATCATCAATCCTTGGCAGTGGATATTTGTTCTTGATCGTTACCTGGTTGAGTTGCCGATAGTCGATGCATAGGCAGAACAAACTATCTTTCTTTTTTACGAACAGAACTGGTGCTCCCTAAGGTGATGCACTAGGGCATACAAATCCTTTATCCAATTACTCTTGCATTTACACATTCAGTTCTTTCAACTCAGATAACGCCATCCGGTAAGGAGCCTTAAAGATTGGCTCTATCCCTGGAGCTAGTTCAATTACAAATTCAATTTCTCTTTCTGGTGGTAACCTGGCACTTCCTTTGGAAAGACATCTGGAAATTCTTGTACCACCGCAATGTCTTCCATTTTCGGCTCCACAACTGTTGTATCCATGACAATTGCCAGGTAACCTTGGCAACCCTCGTCTAACAGACGAGTTGCCTCTGGCGACGAGATCAAGACAATCGAGTATCCTCCTCGATTCCCGACAAACTCGAAGCTCTTACCCTCTAACGGGTCAAATTGAATCGCTTTGCAATAGCAGTTCATTACAGCTCGTTGCTTGGTGAGCCATTCCATGTCAATTATTAAGTCAAAATCATACATGGCTAGGACTAACAAATCTATTTTCCCCTCTTGCTCACTAATCACTAACTTGCAACTAGAACAACCCAAAACAACAATCACTTTATCCTTTAACGGTGTAGTTATGCAAATTGCCGATTCTAACAATACATGACTTAATCCTAACAACTTAACATACTATTCGGCAATAAAGGAATGAGTTCCTCCAAAGTCAAATAAAGCATAAGTAGGTTGGTCATTCAGCGAAGCCATACCTATGATCACATCAGGCGCAGCTTCCACCTGACCTTGTGTAATCGCATACACGATGCCCTAAACTGGAGGTCTCAGCTGTCCTCCCTGTGGCAGGTTTTAAGTGGCATACCCTCTTATCTATCCTATTTGCGGTGGTGGTGGTAATTGTGGTTGTCCTCTTGACCTTTTAGGACAATCTCTGGCTATGTGACCTTGTTGGCCACACTCATAACAAACTCCTGTCCTTCGCTGGCACTGATTCGGTCCATGTCGCCTTCCACACAGACGACACAGACCATTCAGGTTCGATCCTGACTTTCCAATTCTGCCTGTCCTATTATGTGGAACTTGGAATCTACCCCTAGCATGGGTCTCTTTCCTTGTCAAATCCCTTCTCGATAGGAGCTGAACCTCGATCCAAATGGGGCAGCTTGTTCATTCAATCCTCATTCTATCATCTGAGCTCGACGATAGACCTCTCCGAAAATTTTCAAGTCCAAAGGTAGCAAAGGTTGTTTTAATTCAGTACAAAGACCACTTCTGAATTTCCGGGCTTTCTCTTTAGGGTCTTCTATCAATCTAGGAGCATACTGTGACAATTTTGCAAACTTGACCCCATGCGGTCAACTTTGTCATGCTCCCTAGCAAAAACGATGGAACTCCTCTATCTTTTGTTCCCGAGAAGTACCTAAGAAGTACTGCTCATTAAAAGCTATGAGAAATGTGTTCCACACTTGGACCACACCTTTTGGGAACACAGTGTCCTTAGCGGTTCTCCACCAAATATTGGCATTACCTTGAAGTTGGTACACAGCTAGTACCACCTTTTCCTCTTCATTGCACATTAAAAGTGCAAATGCCTTCTCTAGATCTTGTATCCGCAGAGATGCTACCTCGGGATCTCTGGTACCAATGAACCTTGGTGGGTTCAGCTTTAGAAATTGCTCCACTAACTTGTGGATTAGCCTCCCAGTGGTCACAACTCCTAGCGAAACTTCAGCAGGGACGATGGCAGGTGTAGCCGCAGGTGCTGCAGTGGGGGCGACCTCAGTAGCGGCGGCAACGGTAGCAGTAGCGGCGGCTTCAACAGCGGCAGCTTGATTCTGGACCTAATGCCTAATCAAGTCCCTCATTGCTTCCAACAACTGCAAAATCCCATCCACTTTGGGATCTCTGAGGTTTGCTACCTCAGCACCAATGGGAGGTGGTGCTTCGCCACTAGCGATAACCACAATTGGCGCTTTACCACGGCCTTCTCGGGTACCGATCCTAGTCAGCGTTTTGCCCCAAGTCATGGCCCTACTAGCCCTTTTGCTAGGAGCTCTTGGCTCCAAACCACTCATGGCTCAATCTTTAACTACTGACGCTTGCTTCCAATTCCACACCGAATTAGAAACAGAGTGATCTAAACAACAAACGAATCTACCAATCAATTATCACTGACATGCACTAGTCAGAAAATTAAAGGTCTTTCTAACCACCATCCCATGGTCCAATACACCTTATCACTCCAATTTCTAACAGCCATTGCTCTGATACCATAAAAAGGGGATGTCACACCCCGATCCTGGAGTACACACCCATCATTTACCTCAGTCGATTAATAGTGACGTCCTAGGACGTATTGCCAACCCCTTTCATTTTATATACGCATGCGGAAGTATATAAAATCCCTAGACAATAAAATAATGGGATAGGAAGGTAGGATTCTAAATTTCCATTTTTTTTAAAAAGCATCCACACTTATATACATTGCCAATCATAGTGCAAATATATACAAGTCGAATTGTTAATTCAGATTTAAACCACGAGTTTCTAAAATAGAGTTTGCAAAATGGAATCGACTTCTATCAAAAGAGAATTGCCCTATGACTAGCTAGTCCAATAGGGTCGTCAATTCTTCAGGCTTCCCTTTCCACACTTCAGGCCTCCAGTCCTTCACCAATGCCATCTAAGGACCTGAAAATGATTATTCAATATCCAGTGAGATAACGTCTCAGCAAGTTCTACTCCTTAAGACCCGATTAGTAAACTAATACGCCATACGGGTTGCCTATGCATGCACAGGTCAGAGGACTTACCTTGGCCTTAGACTCCCTCTGCAAGTTAGTACAGTTCAATAGGCACTCAAACAATTACAACAGATCGAAATATCGATCAATCGATCTAGTTAATTACATGTCAAATGGACCATTCTTGATCATTTCAATCAATACTGTCCATTCTCTAAAATAACCCACCGGGTTACCAAGTCAATATTTTAAATGATTCAATCTCTGAAATAACATTATAAGTCACCAAGTATATTCATCATAATGTCCATTCTACAAAATGACTTATTGAGTCACCGAGCCGTTATGGCATTTCGTCCGTTCTACAAAATGACCTATAGGGTTACTGAGTCGACATTAAATACCATCCATTCTACAAAATGACCTATAAGGTCACCGAGCCGGTATTGCATACTGTCCATTCTACAAAATGACATATAGTGTCATCGAGCCGGTATTGTATAACATGATACTTCGAACGTACAATCAATTTGTCATTCTATTCATTTCTAATAAAAGTACACGTGTGTAGGCACACGGTTGGCCTTAGCCAAAATATTATAATTTCCTTTCCACAAATCCCACCCTTATCTGTAGTCCACCAAAACATTTTTGGTACTGTCAATCGACACCCGGTTATTTTCCAATTAATTATCCAATTTAATTAATTTAGGAAAATAATCTAATAATCACAAACAATTCATTTCAGCACAAAATAAAGCTCAATTAAATAAATTGATTGCACCACGATAATCAGCATAAAATTCCGGTCGTTGACCATCCTGGTCTAATTTTCGAAAAATAAATAATTAACTAATTAATTTCGAAAATTAATAAATAAATACTAAAAATCCAATTTAGGCCCATAATGCCTAATTGAAGCTCGAGACAGGTCGGGAAAAATCCCAAGATGCATTCAATAAATAATATAGGCTATTCTCTAGCTAATTACACTTGTCAAATGCCTAACATGCATCATAATTAATTAATAATCACTAATATACTATAATCCCGGAAACACCTCAAAGCAGGCTCTAAAGGTGCTGAAATACCCATTGGAAAAGCTTATGATCTTGGCTGGAAATGAGTGGAAAACAGCTCGGTTTAGGCGGGAATTGCTAGGGAAAGATAGAATAGGCCAAATCGGGCATTGGCGGGGCTTTACCGATGAAGAAACGGTGAAAGGTAGCTCCGATTGAGCTTCCACAGACCGGAAACAGTAGTTGGATCGTGTGAGGAGAGAGAGATGACGGGGTTGGGCGGTGGTGCACGCGGGCAAGGCGGCGCGGCTCCAGTAGAAGAACGGCAATGGCGTGGGCAGTCTTGGCGACGGCAAGCTGCTCCTTCTTCCTTTGGTGGTTGATGGTCGCACAATGGAGGGGAGAGGGAGAGGGTGTGGCCGGTTGAGGGGTGAGAGAGAAAGAGGATAAGAGTGAGGGGGATGGAGGGGCCCTTTGGCCTTGCTTTTCCACCAAGTTGTCTCCCACAACTTGTCCAAGAAGCTAGCTTTCCTTGGCTGTGAAATGGCCACCAAGGCACTCCCCCACAACCTCTCAAATGGTTCAACTACGCTAGGGGGAAGGGGGCACACGAAATTTGCAAGGATTGGCTTCAATTGGACGCCGATTTTTTCTTAAATCAACCTCGTTTGACCTCGATCAATTCAATCGACACTTCAATGCCAGAATTGCTATATTTCCTCACCCAAGAATCCATGTTGCATTTCAAATTTAAAATCAAAAACACTCCCCGGTCTTTTCTGCACAGAACGATCTTAAATCAATTTTTTCGCAAAAGTCTCAATTGTCAGAAAAATATTCTGAGACTGAGTCAATACTCCTATAATTTATTGTGACATGACAAAATCTTCAATCTCTGAAATCAGACTTGAATTGACGGCTAATTTCCATTCGGCGCATTTTTAGCGTGACTTAGACTACCGGGTAGCTTTTATAAATTTTTAGGGCAAATGACCTGTGGTCGATTTTCTTCAAGTCACAATGAACCCACTCAACACATTGGCAACTCTTGGTTGTCGTGAAAATCTCGATGATTCAATTACAGACATAGGGGTACCAAAACGATAGTAAAATCAAACTAGTGCCGGTCGATGTGAATTTTCCAATTTAGTGGAGTCACCCACGATCGGCCACGCATCTCAGTCGAACCGACCTATCTCTGATCTCAAATCGATTTTATATTGTGTCGTAATGGCCTCTAAAGATGAGCACGGTCGAGAAGCCGATTCCTGGTCGAATTCTCAAGTCCATTGCCTTAAAAATTTCTTAATGGCTTCCCTAGATAGTCTAGTTATTTCGAGAGTGATTAGCTCTGAGAACAGACCTATAGGCGTGCCAATGAAATGCCCAATTTATTCAGTAGAAAACAAGAGTGAAAATCTGGGATTTCATAAGTGCAACCCTCGCCACCACTGCCCCATCGTTCTTGGGAAGGGTTAGCGACGTTAGGGGCCAGGGCCCAGCTACCTCAGCCAACCAGCAGCAAAATCCTACAAGCCCTCACCCTCAAGTTATCTAGCCACGTCAGCATGCAAAACGACGTTGTTTTGCACTTGTCTCGCTAAAAAAACATCGTGTCAATATTTTGGCTGGAATTTCTCACCATTGGTACGTAAGTGATCCATTTTTCTTCAATTTTGGCACTTAAGTATACATTTTCAAACTAGCACTTAAGTGTCCCCCCATGCCAAGTTTTGATACTTGGATATCTGGCACTCATTTCAAAGAGATCGTCTCCTTGAAATTGTTGCCCCTCGAGATTAATTTCATTCAAAAGATTTTGACTATTTGCCTTCATCCAAAATCGTCTTTGACTAATGACATCTCTCCTTATGAGCTAAAGCTATCCGGCCCATTCTCACCAAGTTCGAATATTTCTTTCTCGCTCACGTGATCTTCAACAATAGTATCACATTGCCAAGAGAAAACCAACAAGCTACCTTGTGGTGCCCTCATCACCTGTATCTTCAAGCAGATAAATATTGACTTTTCTTATGCCGCCCCTCAAAGCTTGCTAAATGTGAAGATTGGAAAGAAAACATTTGACAAGATGATGCAAGAATGACTCTAGATGGATGTGTAAATCAAAATGATGAGATAACTTCAGTTGGACGAGGCAATGATGAGCGACCAATCGCTGTTCTAAAGGAGAGGTTGGAAGAACAAGCAGAAAAAAAATGAAGAAGAAAGCAAAGGCACATGCACAAAGGCAATCCACTCATTCATCTAAACTTGAAAGATCACCATCCCTAGTGAAACCTTCTACTTCTCCCACTGGTAGGCTTGCCAAACTTCAAGCCGACGTTTAGGAAGTCAAGACCACCATATCCTCGCTGACTTGATACCTGGTGAAAATTGAACAGACCATTCTAAGCTTAGACTGCTACAATCCTGTCCATCCTAAATCCAAAGAATCCGAACCTCCTACTTCCTCTCAACAAAGAAAATGCCCTCGCTCTTAAACAGATGTTTCTTCTGTTTTATTTTTATTTTTATTTGTCTCTGTATGCTCGATGTACTCTCGTGCTACTATGATCAATGGGATTGTCTTTTGTTGATGCATATGCTTATCTTTTTATTGATGACAAAAAAAGGGGAGAATTCTAATGTGAGTTAATTAAAAAGATCCGATGTGTGGTGCTAAAATGTTTCCAAAAGGATAACATCAAAATAGGGTGAGCAATACGATGTCAATAGTTGACATCTTCTAATAACATATGTCTTTTTATTGACGCATTATTCATTCTTTTATCCGATATATTTTCTGAAATATCATAAGGAATGACCTCTAGTAGATCTGTGACTTTTCATTCTCATAATTAAAGTTTGCCCAGACATAATTTCCAAAATTCCCTGACAATTTTATGTAGACGTAGACACGTGCAAATGTGTAGATTCTCTGCAAATCTTCAAATGAGTATATCTTTATTTTTTACTGAAACTTTTTAAAATATCAACAACTCACATCCGCGGGATAGTTTTGTTATCATAAAAAATGGGGAGATTGTTGGAGAAACATCCCAAGAAAATTTTGATGATTCCAAAACTATCAATAGTATAAATATTAACTTTGGTATTTGCATATGTTCGTGACAATGTGTAAAGAACAAAAGTGATGTCTGTAAAGGAAGAAGATCACAAGATTATTATGTTTGTAAATTGCACCGATGGATATGAAGATCAACTAATAACAATGTTTGTGTTGATACTGAAGATATCAAGTCGTTGGTGATGTCACAACAACGACCATTTAATAATGTTCTTTGGCTTACAAATATAGCCGTTGTCTAGTGGATGTGTACAATAGAAGAATAGAGAATCAGAAAACAAGTTATTTGACAAACCTGTTAGAGCCGCAATGATATGACAGCAGTAGAGGGGATTTCGATTATCTTGCAAATGTTCTAGAAAAGAACTGTATGGGAAGTTCTATCGTTGGACAACAGCACTAATGGATATCTAACGACTCGTTGCTTCTTCGAGATATCTCCAATAGGAAGTTTGAGATGATTATATAATAGAAGATTAATGAAGCTAAAATGTTAGACACATACAATGCAAAATCCAAAAGTCTACTAGAAGTTGTGTCCTTAGCAAAAGCTCTTGTTCATCTGTTAACTTCGCTGTATTTTGCCGCCTTGTAATCATGTAAAAGATCAAGTGTACCAATTGACAGCAGCACTTTATTCCTAATAGTATGGTCTATCATCCATTAAAATTTGTGTGTGTTGTGTGCAACTTGTTCGAAAGATTACTAGTGTAATTTAGCCTAACTTATGGCCATTAGTGGCAAGAGTGGATATAGGATTGAGGATAAAGCTGAACCACTATACATTATTGTGTGATGCTAGTTCTCTCTCATTTACTTGCACAAGCACACAATTTGCTCATGATCTTTGAAACATCAACTTGACGTGATATTTATGTAGCATATGTTAATTTCTGCAAAAGGCTTTCAAAATTTTTAAAACAACTTATTCACCCCCTCAGGTTGTATTGTTATCCCCAACACAAATCCTTACCACAATTGAGGATATTTTATCCGGTGATAGCAAAGCTCAAGTGGAGTTGCCGAATATAAAAATGTTAGAACAACACTGGATGTTGGGCGTCTAATCAGTGTTGGCAAGATGGACCATTCTTTTTACACCAAATAATACTATATGAACCAAGATCTTTAACTAATGAAATCAAATTGCGGCATTTGGTATTACTATTGCTTTATATTTGATACTATTAATTATCCATCCAATCATTATTGTAACAGTCTCGATTTGGACCCCTTATTTCGGGCACGAGGAATGAACTAAGGATTGGTACGCTAATAACGAGAATGGACTGTGAGTTAATCCTAGAGATTGTTAACAAGCTAATTAGCTTATTAGGGGCAATGTGACTCTAGATCAGGGTTACGTTATACCAAAGTGTTCAACCATGAAAAGACTGCTCAATAATAAGGATCAATGTGGACGATCACGTGCCATCACAAGTTGATCAATGGATGGGTATAGATAGATTTAGCTCGAGTATATATCGATTGCCAGTGACACCGCTTGGTCACTATACCGTTCATGGACGACCCTAATTCGATTCTGTGCAATCGTGAGCCAAGGCAAGTCGATCAATCCTACATGATTACATGACAACCGAGGGTCATTCATGCATTCACCAAGATCAACCATGGGTCACACATAGAACTCAGTTCGGGTTTGGCCGCTTGGGCTCCACTGATGCCGCTCAATTAGCGTAGGTCGCATTAAGGCCATTTTCGATGGAAACTTAGCCACAAACTCTGGTTTGATTATGGGTGTCGATCGTACGTGATCTCAAGATCTTCTTATCTAGTCAAGAAAGTAATTAGATAGTCCTCTTAATTATACTTTATCCTCTTAAATTTGGATTAATTGAGAGTGTACATATGTTGGAAGCCAATAACCCCCCTCACACGATTGTGGGGCAAGTTATCTTGCAAGGCTTAAACTTATCCTTAGAATTTTGAAGGATAGTCCATAAGTGCATTAAGTGGAAACATGCGTTAATTTAGCGATATAGATTTCAATAGCCCTAGAGGTTAGTCCTACTTAGCTTCTTGAGATTAAATTAAGAGAAGACAAAAATTTAGTGGCATTACAAAAGGGGTGGGCGCCACTTTGGAGGGAAATAGGAAGATGGACAGATCTAGTTTGGGTGACTAAACTTGTTGCTCTTGAACTAGACAATAATTGAGTCTTTGGGCTTGAAGAACAAGCTTGACCTAGATGAATTCTTAGATTGACGCTTGTTAGGCGGAGATGCAATCTTGCTTGCCATGTCATGCCCCGATCCTCAAGTGCGCACCCATCCCTCAATTGATCGATTAAATAACGTCTTAGGACGCATCACCGACCCATTTATTTTAATACGCATGTGGAAGCATATAAATAATCCCCAGATAATAAAACAATGGAATAAGAAAGTATGACCAATTTTTCACAAAATACCTTTTTATAAACACACAGGTCTATACACAAAGGTTTACAAAAGGGATCGGCTCCCTACAAAAGAGAATTGTCTTACGACTAGCTAGCCGGACAAGATCGCCGATTCTTCGGGCTTCACCTCTTAAACTCTGGGGTTTCTGGTCCTTCATCAACACCATCTAAAGACCAGAAAATGGTTATACAATAACCAATGAGACAATGTCTCAGCGAGTTCTATCCCTTAAGACTTGATTAGGAAGAAAATACACCTTAAGGGCTGCCTAAGCACAACTACAAGTCAGAGGACTTACCTTGGCCTCAGTTTCTCCCTGCAATTCAACACAACTCATAATCTCATCGAGCCACGTCAACTAATCCAGTCATTTACTCAGATCGATTCATCGATCAATCGACCTAGTCGATTACATGTCAAACAATCCATTTCTCGGTCATTTTAGTCAATAATAACTATATAGTCTGACCACCTTGCGGACAGCTTACTCTAAGCTGAAAAATAGATAGTAGCTAGCCTCAAGGCTAATAACTAGTATATTATTCCTTTTCCAAGATGACATGTCGAGTCACCAAGCCAATATAATACACTATTCTTTCTTCGAGATGACATACTAAGTCATCGAGCCGACATATCAAGTCATCGAGCCGACATTGTATACATCTTTCTCCAAGATGACATACCAAGTCATCGAGTCGACGTTTGTTCTCCAACAATTTCTCACTTTTTATCATACCCAATAAAATAGTCGTGCGTAGGTACACGGCTGGCCTTAGCCAAAATACAAGGTTTTCACTTTTGAACCTCTCACTATTTTCAACAGTCCCAAAATAGATTTTTGGTGCTATAGATTGACGCTCGGTAATTCTTCAATTAATTACCAAAATTATCAATTTAGGAATAAAATCCTAAAATCAAAATCAGGCAAAATTAGCACAAATTAAAGCTCAAGTAAAAAAAACAGATTGCACCACAATAACCAGCATAAAATTTCGGTTACCGATTATTTTTGTCTAATTTTCATTAATTAATTAATTAATTAATTACGAAAATTAATTATTAAATGCAATAAATGCATACTTAGGCCCGTAATGCCTAATTATGTTGCGGAACGGGCCTGGAAAATTTTCGAGACTCGTTAAATAAATACTAGAGTCTTTTTACTTGCTAATTGCACTAACTATCCACCTAACATGCATCGGCAATTAATTAAATTCTCTAAGCTAATCTAACGAACTACCTAATCTAGCTTAACTTAAATTAATCAACCCTTAAGCGTGATTAACCTACTAAGCAAGGACTAGTGAGTTAAACTCACTTCTTCGACGATCCGATCGGTTCGAAATGACGGGGACATGACGAGGGACGATCCATTCCAAAGCGAGCCTAGCTTTCAGGACCGGGAAGGCACCCAAAACGGGCCTAACAGCAGCCACGAGACCCACACTTTTAGCTTCTATTTTCAGCTGAAAAAGAAGGCAACAAGCTCGGTTTAACGCGGGGATGGACCGAGGAAGGTTGAAAGGGATAAACCGAACCTAGGTGGGGACTCACGGAGGTTGGAGATGGGCCAAATGACTCCGGCGCGGCTGAGACAATGGCTGAGATGCACGACTGGATGGGGATGACGGCTGGAGAGGCAAGGACGCACGGTGAGGCGCGAGTGGATGGCGGTGCGTCACGGGCAATCTAACGGTGTGTTGGCTGGCTGCTCGGCTTTTCGGCCGGTGGCTTCTCTGGCTTGCTAGGTTCGAAAATGGCACAAGATGGAGGAGAAGGAGCTGGTCGACAACCTTGAGGGAGAGAAGGAGGAGACAAGGGGACAAGGGACCTACCAAGCTACATCTTCATCCAAAATGGTCCCCTTGACCATCCACCACCACCAGCTACCTTCCATGGACCAAAATCAGCCACTAAGATCCATCTTAGGACACTTGAAATGGTCCAAAAGCCATAGGTGGTTGGGGGTCACGAATTCGTTTGATTTCCTCTTCAATTGGACACTTATTCTTGCTTAAA
>CM024719.1:67230288-67249429 GCA_014182545.1 Eucalyptus globulus
GTAGCAACTGATATGTTAGTTGCATTATGTGAAAGCATTATTATTCTATCATTATTAGATGTCAAATATTATTTACTTCTGTTAATTATTAACTGTTGTGGGTAGTTCATAGAAGTTTTTGTAGCTTCAAAGAATTTATTTTGCATAAAAGATTATATTAATAATAATTCCAAGTTAGGATTTTTGGAGGATGATTGGAAACATAGTGACCTTTTGATTCTGAAACCTTACTTGAAATTATTTATTAATATGATGGTTTGTGCAAAATGGATGCATAAATGATAGGCATTAATAATTCATGCATATATGTCTGATATGTTCAGATCAATGGCTTCAGCCACAAAGAGCATAGTCGCTGAGCTGAACAAAGGTAAGAAGCTCAATGGTGATAACTATGAAATATGGCAAATGAAAATCCAATATCTGTTAGAAGAGCAAGAGGCACTAGAAGCTCTTAACCTGACCATGGAAGTACCTAAAGAAGGAAACACTGCACAACACAAGAGAGATAAGGATGCATTTGCTGCATGGAAAAGAAAGAACTCTCTTGCTCGCATTACGTTGTTGAGTAGCATGGAAAATGACGTCATGCGAGAGTTTAGGCATTTTGAGAATGCCAAGGAAATGTGGGAAGCGTTGGCAGCAAGATTTGGTCATACTTGGTGACCAGAATGAGACAACTCACTATTAGGTTTGACTCTTACAAGAAGCCTCATGGTCAGACCATGAAGCAATACCTTAGAAAGATGTCAAACATTATTAATGAGCTGAAAGATGAGCAGCAAGTGCAAGCAGTGATTCGTTCCTTACCTCAGAGTTGGGAGCATATGAAGGTGCACCTAACTCATAATGAGAATATCAAAACCTTTGAGGATGCAATGCATCATCTTGAGCTGGAAGAGGACCACCTCTTGGCGGCTAAGTCGGAAATTGAAATTTATCATGCTGGTTCCAGTTCACATGGAGCTTCGAGCTCCAATCGCAAACGTCTTAACTAGTTCGATAAAAGGAAAGGCAAGGGAACAAGTTCCTCAGGGAAGAAACCTAAGCTTGACCAACATGAAAGAGAAAAGCGTCCTCGAATGAAGAAGCTGACAAGGGTGAAGTGTTACAATTGTGACAAGAAAGGTCACTATGCTCGCGACTGTCGTGAGCCAAAGAAAGTATACACCCCTTGTACATTTCAGAACTTTGCTTATGTGTCGAGTTCTGTATTCTTAACTGAGTCTAATCCTTTGTGGACTGTGGATTCAGGAGCAACAGACCATGTAGCGAAGGATAGAGAATCCTTCGTAGAATTCCGACGAGTACCAATTGGAACTAAGTGGATCTATGTAGGAAACAACTCCGGAGCAGAAGTAAAAGGGATTGGCACTTGCCAACTAAACATGCGTGGTTGACGCACTTTGTTCCTACATAATGTATTGTATGCTCCGAAGATTCGTCGGCATTTAGTGTCTGTTTTAGTGTTGGTTAAGCTTGGTTTTAATATGAACTTCCATAATAGTGGTATGGATTTGTATTTGGATACAAATTACTATGGTTGTGGTTATTTTCTAGATAATTTAATTGTATTAAATATTGACTATGGTAATGCCCATGTTTGTTATTCCCTTTTCACGTCTCCTAATTTATATGATAATGATGTGAATGTGTGGCATGCTAGACTTGGTCATATTGGCCAACAACATATGAATAGACTAGCCAAAGAGGGCTTGTTGGGCAACATTAAAAAGGTCGATTTGCCCATGTGCGAGCATTGCCTAGTAGAAAAAAGGACAAGGAAACCATTTGGAAAAGGTAAAAGAGCTGAATTTCCTTTGCATTTAATCCATTCTGACATCTGTGGTCCGATGAATGTGAGAGGAAGGCATGGGGCTGTTTATTTCATCACATTTATAGATGATTGTACTCGATTCGGATATATCTATTTGATTTCTCATAAATCTGAAGCATTGAGTTGTTTTAAAAGGTTAAAGAACTTGGTAGAAAATCAATTAGACAAGAAAATAAAAGTATTGAGATCCAATCGAGGTCGAGAATATTTGTCTGATGAGTTCAGAAAGTCATGTGATGAAAAAGGAATAGAAAGATAGTTGTGTATTCCATATACTCCTCAACAAAATTGTGTTACAGAGAGAAGAAACAGATTCCTATTGGAAATAATTAGGTCCATGATGGCGCATGCTAACTTACCTATCACTTTTTGGAGTGATGCGTTGTTTACTGCTGCCTATATACTTAACTAAGTGCCTTCCAAATCAGGTACTTCCACTCCATATGAGTTATGCACAGGCAGAAAACCGAACTTAAGTTTTCTTAAACCATGGGGTTGTGCTGCCTATACTCATGAGCCCTCTCACAAGTTTGGGAAATTAGGTCCCAGAGGAAAGAAGAGTATTTTCATAAGATACTCTGAACACTCGAAAGGGTATGTGTTCATAGGTGAGCAGGAAAGTGGAAGTATAACTGAATTCAAATCACGAGACGTCACATTATTAGAGAATGAATTTCCTAAGAAGGGCGAAATAGGTTTGGATTACTCCTTATTTGAAACCTTGGATCCAGATAATGAATTTAGTGGAGTTCGTCCAAGTGGGAGTAACATGAGAAGTGATGAACTTAATTCAGCTCACTCCCAATTACGACCACATGATGAGACGATATTGTCATTATCTAATCCGAGTGGGAGCATAATGGGGAATGATGTGCAAAGTGTACAATCTCCCATACGGCGAACAAGTCGCAAGAGTTTTCCCTGTTGACGCTTTGATATTGAAGGGGAAACTTTTATGGTTGCTCCACGAGATGAAGATGAGCCAAGAAATGTTAATGATGCTCAAAATTGCCCTAGTAAGGAAAAATGGATACATGCAATGGAAGAAGAGATTGAGTCAATGAAGTCAAACCATGTTTGGGAACTGGTTGACCTTATAAAAGGACGCAAAGCTATTGGGAACAAGTGGGTTCTCAAAATAAAGCGTAAAGCTGATGGCTCGATAGAAAGGCATAAGGCTCGCTTTGTGGCGAAGGGATATAATCAATAGGAATGAACTGATTATGAAGAAATATTTTCTTCTATAGTGAGATTTCCTTCGATTCGCATTATTCTGGCAATAGTGGCTAGTATGGATCTTGAGTTACATCAAATGGATGTAAAAAATGCTTTCCTCAATGGAGAATTAGAGGAAGAAATATATACGGAACAACCTGTTGGTTTCATTATAGAAGGCCAAGAAGGAAATATATGTCGACTTTTGAGATCGATATATGGCCTTAAGCAGTCGTCGAGACAATGGTATATATGTTTTCATAATGCCATAATGGCATATGATTTTATAATGATAGATGAGGATCATTGTGTGTGTATCAAAAGATCCAAAGATCAATTTGTGATCATATCATTATATGTTGATGATATACTAATTGCCGGAAGCAATATGGAGTTTATTAATACTGTCAAGAGTTGGTTATGTTCCAACTTTGAGATGAAAGATATGGGTGAGGCTGCATACATTCTTGGAGTTAAGATTTCAAGAGATCGTTCGAAGACATCATTATCTCTTTCACAAGAAACATACATAAATAATGTTCTTGAACGATTTCGTATGCAAGATTGTAAACCTATAGATACTCCTATTGCAAAAGGTGAAGGATTGAGCGATAGACTATGTCCAATGACTACACAAGAAAAGGAATAAATGAAACACGTTCCTTATGCTAGTGCTGTGGGATGCTTAATGTATGATATGATGTGTACAAGACCTGACATATGTTTTGCAGTTGGAATGGTGAGTAGATACCAATCCAATCCAGGTCAAGCACATTGGAAGGCTGTTAAAAGAATACTAAGGTATCTGAAGAGAACTGCTGATTATAAGCTAAATTATCAAGGAAATGATCTGCGACTTGAAGGCTATTCAGATGCTGATTGGGGAGGAGATTTAGATGAAAGGAAATCTACCTTTGGTTTTGCTTTCTTACTGAATAATGGCGCCATATCTTGGAGCAGTAAGAAGCAAACGTGTATAGCCTTGTCCACGATGGAAGCTGAGTTCGTGGCATTATCAGCAGTTGTACAAGAAGGTGTTTGGCTTAAGAGATTTTTGGATCATTTAGGTGTTATTGGGTATGCTGCAAGTCCATTATTGGTTAACTGTGATAGCTAAGCAGTTATAGCATATACCAAAGATCCAAAATATCATGGCAAGACCAAACATATAGATACCAAGTATAATTTTGTCAAGGATATGGTTACACGAAAAGATGTGAACTTACAGTACATATCTACGCATAGAATGGTAGCAGATCCTATGACAAAGCCAATACTTAGATATGTGTTTTGTGGTCATGTAAAATCTCTAGGGTTGCGTAGAGGCTAATGTACTGAATATTGTAATTTCCCTGAAGTGTTCATATTTAATGAATTTGTACTTTTCATCATTAATGCCTATGAATATTTGTTTGATGTTTATGCATCTTAGTACTCAGTGTATTATATAAAGTTGAGAAAGTATGTCAGACAGATAAAAGATTAGCCCACTCACACAGGTAATCGCCTCTATTTACTATATGATAAATAGAGATGAGACGGTTTTTAAGCTTATTATCTAGGTGATAATCAAGAGCTCGAGCATAAAATATATATGTCGCCTTAACTATTTGTTAAGATGATGACATAATATTTACTATGTCCGAAAGTAAAATAACTCACATATTTTACTTTATCTGTCTATGATGCCAGATGTGAGTTCTGATGAATTCTGTGAATGAGTAGATATGTGAACTCAAGTTAGACATTATGTATGTTTGAACTATCATCTATACGGTATTGATGGTGTAGACATACGCTCCATGGGAAATGAGTTAATACCATAATACGTATCTCAACTTTTATGCCGTGTGAGACTCTTGAGGAAAAGAGTTCCTCAATTTATTGCCCTCATGACTCTTACTTATTCTCAAGATTTCTATTCAGTGTATACTATCTTAGGATGTTGCCAATGATCATGAATTGATTCGATCTAATGGGACATTTCTAGAAAAGCAAGTTGAACTGAAATTGAGAGTTTCAAGTAAAGAGGAAGATCGAATTTGGAGAATCGCATTCTAGTTTTGTATTCACCGGTCGACCAATTATGATTGTTTTTGGGATAATTATAATTGTGAATACAATATATCACTATTTAAAAAGAGATCAAGAGAGATATATAAATGTAATCGATCGATCTAGGGTTCTACATACTAAATCTACTCAAAGTGTGATGTCCATTATGAGCTGCTATATATTCCTAACAGATGTATGACAACGAGCTCTCAAAGTATGTTGGTCGCACGGATCATTCACCAGTATGAATGTTGCAGAGACATAAAGAGGATCCTGTTCAGCCTACCATGTGCGAGTGGGAGATGATGGTTTTTTTTTATTTTTATATGTGATGATGGGCCTAAGTGGGCTTACCCTGTTGGGCCTAAGAACTTGGCCCGCAGGTTAAAGGCCCATGGAGAAAGGGTTGTGTCTTTTGGAGGAAACATTTTACATTGAAGAGTTACGTCTTTTGGATAAGACGTTTTAAAGAGAGAAAAGAAAAAGGGAACGTACCTTTTGGAGTACGTACGTTTCAGTCTCTCTCTCTCCCTCCAAGAAGCCAAAACAACAGTACGCTTCTCTGTAGACCAGGATCATAATTCTTCCTCGAACTTTAACATTGGTGTTTAATCTGTGGACAATAAGGTACGCTCAATTCCGTGGTGTATCTTTGATCGGTGATACATGTGATTCCTGGGCTCGTCTTCCGCATTCGTTTTAGGGGTTCGATTTAGTATCGGATCGGTTTTAGGGAATCCGTTATTCCCAACAGAGTCATCCTCTGCATTATCTTGTCAAGCATTTACTTCCCAAGCTCCACATACACCATGCTATGGGGAGTAGTATCAAAGAAGTCAATCTTCATGTGGTTGAAAATACAAGTAATGAGAGCACCATAAGGCAGCTTGCGTGTCTTTCTCTTTGCCGTTCGGTACACGTAAATGAAGATTATGTGTGAGAGAGAGTGAAATCATCAATTTTTGTGAGAATAGCCTAGATGACTCTTACCTCGTAACGAGATATGTCATTGGTAGAAGATGTTTTGGGATGAAGACATAGGGTCAAAATATTTTGGATGAAATTCATTTTGAGAGGGAGTAGTCTCAACAGGTCAATTTCTTTGAAACCGCGAGTGAAGTTTTGAGTTTCAAGCACAAAATTGTAAGCCTCATCATGCTCTATAGGAATCATTTTGAAAATATTATACTCGGTTTGAATAATTTCAGCCATTTCATCCGGAGTGACGACATAATTTTGTTATAGAAAAGTGAAAACAAAGGAGTCTTTGTTTGAAAAATGAAGATTTGAATAAAAGAGTGCCATGAGAGTAGGATGAACTTCTTCCTGTTATGGAGTAGAAAGATTTCAGTTTGAGTGCTTCAAAGAGTTCGGAGAGGAAAATGCCGTAAGCATTAGGAAAGTCAACATCAACAAAACAGTGTTGCCTCGATCATAGTATGCTTGAGTAGAGTCCTTATGATCTTTAGACAAAATCATTTCCGAGCCAAAAGAGGGCTCAGAGTCATGACTTGCGGTAGATTCAAAATTTTGAAATACACAATGATCGTCATCTTCAGGACGCTTGTCACTTGATGTCTCTTCCACCTCTGTTCCAGTTCTAGGCCTTATTGTTGTCCTATTTTCATGAATTTGTCCACTTAAAAATGAAATTAAAATTATTTTATGCAAATTGGATCAAATTGAATGCAATTAGATTACTCCAAGGCGATTAATTATGCACAAAATGCCTTATTTGGGTTAATTTCCACTAAATGAGACCGCAACCTAGAGTAATATTCACAATTGAAATTTATTTGGCCAAATTGAAGCTTGTTTACTTCAATTGGATGTTAGTCTAGAATTGGCCAAGTCAAATTAGATCAATTTGAACTCATTTACTCGATTTCCACTTTTGGATAAGCCCAACTTATCAAATTGAGAAGTCCCATGTAAATTTGCCAAAATTAATGTTGGCCATGAAAAGATGCTAAGACATTATGCTTATTGAATGCATCATCTTATTAACAATGAAGAATAATTCGGGACCCTAATTAAGGCTAAAAATGGAAATTTTAATCCTGACCTGCCAAATCACAAAATTAGTCGAATGAATAAATGTGAAATGGCCTATATATCAAATGTCATAAAAGAAACTACGCCAAAATATGACTAGAAAAAGTAATTTCATTTTAGGTCAATTTTAAACTTAAATCCGAAAAATTCAGAAAAATAGATTCTTAATTGATTTTTGAGAAATTTTTGTGGCCAAAATATAATAAGATAATTTGTGGATATTCACATTTTCAATTTTTTTTTGGTCAAATATTTGACCAAAGTCAACTTTTTAGTGACTATTCACTAAAATGTCGATTGATGGTCAAAACTTCGATTTTTTCAAATAATTTTAAGGCCAAAATGAATTGGGACTATTTGGAAACTTTTGTTTGGCTTGGGATTGACTTTTTGGTTGAAAAGTTGAAAAAAAATAAAAAATAAAAAATCAACTCAAAACTCAACTTTTTAGTTTTTTGAGTTTTTGATAAAAATGATTAGGAAATTACTCACAAATGAGGGCTAAAGAAAAAGAGATGAAAAACGACTCTTTTACTTGAGAAATGAGTTTTGTTGTGATCGAAACCCCTAATCTTGACATTTTACCTCTAATGATGTGTCAACTAAAAATCGTGTGTTAACAACGATGTCTTCCAATTGTGTGTTTACTTCATATTATGTTTTAGTTAGCTAGTTTACAAATTGTCTGAATAAGCCATCCACACATGATTGCCTTTCTTTATGCTTTTATAAAATTGCACGAAAATATGAAAAGAATGCATGACCACCTTAGATAACAACTAAACTTGTTCGGTACCCAAAGGTTACTAATAGAAATCTTTAGTGAAATCCAAGTCCCCGAATCTACAAATCTCTAGTTCCGTGAAAATCAAAGGATGTCTCTTGACCCTTGATTAGGTAACTAGTCAGTCTCCAAAAGAAACGCTAGTGGCGACTCCTAGATAACATTTTAGGTTGCCTAAAAAACCCTAAAATGAACCTCCTGTCATGCGAGATATGAGCTTGGGAGCACTCACGTTCTCAATTGATAGACCTCAAAAACTACTATCAAGGATGATGTGTTTGAGCCTTCCTTGACACCATGCGCCTTTGAAAACCGTTTGTTATAATTCAAGTCGGCGGAAGACGACTTACCTCTTTCGATGTGCGATCAACAATTTGCCCAGGAACGGTCATTGAATTGCGGATGAATGACGAACAAAAACACCTTACGTTGGTCTGAATGCAATCACGAGGAAAGCACCCGATTTCCACAGCGTAAATGCAAACTGTTCTCGTAAAGAAGAAATGGAATGCCTTGATGGAAAGAGGAGAGAAAGGAAGAAAATTTTCTGAACGTACATTCGTCCAACCAATCCAACGGTTGTCTTCAAGGGTCTTTTATATGACCCCATCACACCCCTTTATCGTAGCATATCAAGTCGAAATGGTGTGTGCCAATCGCACCCCATCATGGACGTATTAATTAATAAAATACTACAGTCACTTGAACAAATATCACTAAATTCACCTTGCACCCGGTCTCCTTTCATTAGATGTGCTATGGCACGAAGGTTAGGTTGCCACACTCTCTCTCCCCTTTATCTCAACCAAAGTCTTGCTCGCCCCTCACGGACTGGCCATCGGCTCCTTTCGGGGAGTCACCAACTCACCGATGACCTCAAGACTGCCCCCTCGCTGGTTGCAAGTTCAACCACGCCAAGCCATTGCCGGATGACCACCTATCAGGCCGACTTCCCTTTGATTCGAGTACCATGCTCCGCACTGGTACTATGATGCAGCCAACTCCGGCACTCCTCCAACGATTGGTAGCTGTCCTTCGGAAATCCAAGCCTTGCGACACTACTCTTCACGCGGTCATTGGCCTCATGGTGGCTGGAGTTCTGGTGAACCACCGCCGGAGCCTTTGATTTCTCTTCAATTCTAACTTGAGTTCATTTCTAGTCTGTTTGATTCGATTCCCACTTTGATTTTCAAGTATCAGTTTCAGTGAGTTGCCGAGCTGTCCTAGGCTACTCCGTGTTGTCTGGGTTGCTCAATTGATCATCATATTGTGAACAAGTTAAGAGCTCCCAAACCAATTAATTAGACATTAAATAGCATCCAATGAGGCAAGATCATTTCGTATCGATCATATGTTCGATTACGAACCTTCAGGGCCAGGATGAACCATAAATCTAATTAGATTGGACGCTTGCATGATCGGGAATCAATTGTGGCGTGATACTTGTTCTCTGTTATTTTTGTGTATTGGTGAGCATGTCTCTGTTTTGGCCTGATTTGAACTCATAGAACTCGTTATCTTCCGAAGTGATCAATTACACTTTTAATCTCCTCATCCTAAACTTTGATTTGATATATTATGCATCATGTATGGATCTTACTTGTTAGGTCGAATTGGCCCCGAAACTTGTAGTTCATGTCTGTGAAATTGCTAAAAAGAGGAACTCTCTGTTTCTTATGAACCTTTAATAATTCTCGTTTTTTTATAAAATTTTGAGGTTCGAATTTGAGAAGTCCTCTTCCTAAAAGTTGTAGAGCACATAGCTATGCACATCATATAAATCAGATCAAACTTAAGTCATTTGATATTTTTAGTGTGATCAAGAAGGGGCAGTGATTTCTGGAAAACTGTTCTCCGAGTTCATACCTGAAACTTTTTGGATTTGTTTAGCAAATTCGAATAGGTTCGGGTCCTTTCTTTGCAAAATTTTAAAACTGAAGAAAATTTTCATGAGGGTTTATTTAGTAAAATACCAAGTGTGAATTTTAGAGGGGCCAATTTGATAAAATCCCGAATAAGTTCAGTTGGGCCTTCATAACAGAATTTTGTTGAGCTACTAGCTGTGTACAAACCGAGTTACTGCGCAAAATCCGTTGCTAATTTCATAAAAAATTAACATAAAATTTGTTCCAGACACATTTTTATAATTGTCTGCAAATTTTCGCATGGTTTGAGCATCATTTGATATTTTTCCCATTATTTTAGAATTTGGGGTCAAAACCAGGTCGGTTTTCTGAGCTTCGGATAAATAGTCTAAATGTCGGGAAAATAGGGTCAGAATTGGATCAAACGGTCTGCTTGAGTTTTGAACTAGACACATTAAGGTTTCCAATTGCGCTTGAATCATGTTAATTGAGTGCCATTTGGTTGATGAACCATGTTTAAACATAATTGACCCAAATTCAGCAGTTTAATTGAACAAGTGACCGATTATTGGTTCACTTATTTGGGTTTGATTGATTGAGAAACAAGGCCATGTAACTTAAATGCATGCCTAATTTGATGCTATGCTTGTGCTTGTTAGATGAATGATTAGGTGTGGTGCATGTGCATAGGGTAGTCTATTATGGACACTTAGAACCTAATTTAGGGTTAATTGATATCGACCACCGTTTTGTGAATGCTATCGTTGGCTGATGAAGGGGAAAATGTTGGATTTAGGGATACTTGACCATAAGAGTTTTCTTACGATTCACGTTCCAAAAGATGTTATCACATCGCTTTTTCGGATCAAATCCTTTGTGAATTCCCTCATACACGGTCGTGAGCTCTCCCAAACTCATACTCCACGTGATAGCGAAAGGTGACATGATCTATGCCCACACAAGTGACACATCTTGGAAGAAGAGGTCGGATGTGGATATTGAGTTTAGGGGTATGTTTATCATGATAGCTTTCTTGACCGTACTCTTCACCCACAAGGATGATATCACTTCATCATTTGGGCTACTGTCACATCAAGTATGTTAAATCATGATGAGTCTTATTAGGACACATACCCCACATGACGGGTTTATTTATACGGTCTAGTTATTTAGACAACCTAGAAATAAGGTGGAAGTCACCACCAGCCTCGTTTTTAGGGGTCGGCTAAAGAACCCAATTAAGGGTAGGGAGTAGTCCCTTGATTCCTACGCAAGTAGATATCCAAGTTTGGAGACTTACATTACACTTAGCACCATTTCAATACCTAACAGTATGTCATGCTACCTAAGATATCCATGCATTTTTTTTTAAAACTTTTTTGGGATTGTTTATCCTAAACTAGGTGACTATGCCTGGATAATCATTTTCATGTCATTATGTTTCTAAGAAAGATGAAAAGAAGGCAATTAATTGAATAAAAGTGCAAAATGATAAGTAAACAACCCAAGGAAAGTAATGAATTTATCATGCAATCTTAAAATACATGAAAAGAGAAAAAAAAAATGATAAGACAAAAAAGAAAGGAACCCGCAACTCATCGGATTTTTATACAAATAAGAAAAACCCGAGACATATGTCGGGGATGAATGGTACAAAATCATGATCAGAATGGACATCAACCTTCCACCATTTTCACATCCTCTCAATCTTCAGGATCTTAATCTAAACGTAGCCTAAGAACTATAACTAGGTATATACAACGAAAAGAAACAATCATACACGTCAAAATAACCAAAATCACGACACAAGGCCAATATCAAACAATCCATCAAGGTTCAAAATCAATCAAGTTTGGGCCTCGGGATCGGCCTTTGCAATTCATGTGTAGGTCTCTCTAGACACCTACTCGATTCATTTTATGACTTGTAGCTATTATCGACCATTTGTGTTCTCGCATGGATAATAACACTTGTAAGTCCCAAAGGAGGCATTCTACGTGATTTTCCTAGGGTTTTCCCTTGATGTCATGTATTGTGCCGAACATACATCTAAAATTCATGTGCGTTGCCTAAATTAAACACACATGCAGGCTTTTTAGGCCTTATTTCTCGATCAATCAAATAGATGAGTGAATCGTTGGTAGGTCGCTTATTACAAGGCATGCGCCAATCACAAACACAAGCATTTCTAATAGATGATGGGATTATATGTATGAGGGGTACATGTGATGTTTCAAAAATAGGTTTTGAAATCATCAAGAAAGTTTTTGCGATAAGGTGATGTCTTAGCTATGGAACTCATTCAATTGCCAAGGCTAGCCTAGGGCTCACATAAATGCACTCACAAGTATCATAGATATTTTAAATACAATCCAAACCATGACTTTCATGATATCTAATCCTCTATTGAAAAAGGAATTTCTAAAGATTTTTTTTTTCTTGGAAACATCATATGTACCAAAGCGATTTCAAAATGCAATTTGGGAAATCCGTTTATTGAAAATCATTTGACAATGAAAATAAAACAATTTAAAACAATTTTCATAAAGGTAATATGCCCTAATATCATAAACAAACTAGCATAAAAAGTCTATTTAAGCAATCAAAACCAAAGGCAGTCTATTTAAGCAATCAAAACCAAAGGCTTATCGCAGGAATTTTCAAACCAAGCACAACATGTCAGTAAAGTTGGATAATACCCATTGATGATCTAGCTATGAAAAAATTACCTAATATGCACAACATAATATGGAATAGTTTCCCTGAAGAAATTTTTTCTAAATGGGCTAAGTATGATTTTATGAAAATCAGACAACAAGCAACCACGCATTAGAAAATTGCCAAAACAACAGGGCACCATGTTATTGCAATCAAGATTTAACCTACCAAATTAATTCTAAAAATCATAAAATTTGGTCACAACATAGCCAATAGAGTAACAAACAAACTTTATTGAGGGACAACTCATGAATCCCTATAGAAAAATTGGTACAAAAATGGCAAAAGGTCTGTCTAAACAAGGATAAAAAACAGGAGTCCAAATTTAATAATCTTAAGGCTAAATTCTAGTCTAGATTAGGAAAAATGGAAAAGGGACCTAACGATGAGCAATTTGCATGAGATCAACGGCATTTGAAAGCTCTAGATGTGCTTCATAACTTCCTAGAAGTGTCCAGGTCCAGTCAAGGTCAACTCGGTGCTTTTAAGACCCAGATTTATAAAAGTGTGCATGTCGACCACTAAAAAACAGAACATAGACATGCACTATTAAGCCTCAAAATGATCCATGCAATGCACAAATGGCATGGAAATCACACACGGCTTAGAATTGAATGTGACAAATGATTAGGGAAATCATCTAACCCTAAGTTGCCATGCGAAGATGTCATACGATTCAACATCATTACAAGATGATCTAAGACCTATAATGACTTGCTTGAATGTTTCTAAGTGTAACTAGCACTATTGTGGCATGATTTATACATGCGAATGACATTCAAATATGGTTAACCACATATGTGAACGAAGCTTGTAACATGTAGGTCAAATGTCGAGAAGACTAACGTGAAATTTAGTCTCTAAAAGACCCAAATAAGCATACAAATGTATGCACATGATAAGGTTTCAATCCTAAAACGAGAGTTGAGACCATGCCTAATTTTAATCACTTAAATTTATGCACAAAGCCAACCAAAAATGTGCCATATAGAATGAAGGATGACAAACATGTTTTGGTAGTTCAAAACCTAATTGCGATCATACAGATGATAACAAAAATGGTAAAACAGATGTGCATTCTTAACTTTCCTAATTGTAGCAGCACCCATGCACATTTACATATGCAATTGACATATCAAATTATATCAAACTCATACAAATCTTACATCAATAGAAAGTATATGACATGCATTTCATTGTTCGTGAAGGTCTTAAGGTCAAACAAAATTAATTTCATGCTTAAATTTGCCTAAATTTACCTCGGACCAGTGTAGGGCAAATAGACACATGCTCAACTCTAAGAGGTTTTGAACATGTACAAAAATTCTGAAAAAATAACTGGAATTCTCAAGACAACAAGAAACAAGTTTCATGAGAACAATTTGTCAAAAAATCATTACAGAAGTTGGGGCAAAAATAACAAAAAGCTAAGGCGGACTAAAGTTAATACCTAAAAAGCATCAAGAATATGCAAAAATTGAGCATATTATAATGTGTTTTTCAGGGGGCAAATGTTGGTCATTCGAGCCGCACGACCTATCGATTCGCTCTTGGAGTCTATTTTCTATGTTTAGAAGAGCTGAGTCGAAATAAGGCTATCTAAGGTGTCACGCCCCGATCCTCGAGCGCGTGTCCATCCCTCAAAGGTCAATAAAATTTGCGACTTTTCAGGATGAGTCGCCAACCCTTTTCATTTAAATGCACATCCGGAAGCGAAAAACAAATCCCCTGACAATAACCATCTCGGGATAGAAAAGTAGGACAACCGATTCATAAACAAAACATGCATTTACAAACCAACTGAGTCATATACGAGAGTCTACAACCAAAAGACCTCAAAAGATCGACTCTCTAAAGAAGCTGTTCTATCTAACCTACACTTCAGATCACCTCAGCTCGATTGCAGATCCTCTACTCTACGGCCTTGAAAAGTTAAAGCCCACGACGGGGTTAGATATAAATCTCAGCGAATTCATGCTCTAAACCCTAATTAGGAGGGTAATACGCCTAGAGCGTCCTAATCACACAATCATACAACCACAGAGACTTATCTCGTCTCAGATCCTCCCTGCACGTCAATAAAATTTATATAACACATAAGTGCAGTAATAACACTCGATCCAATGGAGCGTTTCAAATCACATCTCCGTCAATCACCACTTCTCAGTCAATCAATCCATCCATCCATCCATCTACCATAGAGGTCCCGATTATGAAACCAAATCGTTATGACACGTCTCATACCGTGTCACACAATTTCGTACCATAATCAGGTGCGTTTAATTCTTTCAATCATTCATTCCAATTGATCACGATCACACAGGCATGACCTATCATGCGTTTTAATTGTCATGCCCTGATCCTCGAGCGCCCGCACATCCCTCTTTGGTCAATAAAAAATTTGCGACTTCCCAGAACGAGTTGCTGACCCTTTCTTTTATTTGCACATGCGGAAGCGAATATTAAATCCCCTGATAATAATCATCTCGGGATAGAAACGCAAGACAACCAATTTTCAAACAAACATGCTTTTAAATACACACCAAGTCAATCATTTAAAGCCACAAGACTTTAAATGATTGACTCTTAAAAAGAAACTATTCTATTTGACCTACACTTTAGATCCCCTCAGCTCGGCTCTAGGTCTTCCACCCTACGGTCCTGAAAAATGGAACCCATGACGGGGTTAGATATAAATCTTAGCGAGTTCACGTTCTAAGCCCCGATTAGGAGCGTAATACGCTATAACGTCTTAATCACCCAATCATACAATCACAGAGGCTTACCTTGGCCTCAGTTCCTCCCTGCAGGTCAACACAGTTCTTATCACAACCATGTGTATAAAGAAAATTCACACACCAATTTGGAACGTCCAAACCAATCATTACTCACATGAGCAAGAATCACAATTTAATCACTACTCACATGAGCAAGAACTACCGATACACATCAAAACAAGAATCATAATTAAATCACTGCTCACACGAGCAAGAATTACCCATACACATCAAAGAAAAAATTGTCGACACACGTCGATCCATTCATTCAACTCAACATGCGTTCCAATTAATTAACTATGACTATCCCCACGAGCAGTTTTATCCGACACATGCAGGGGAAAAATAATAACTACTGATACACGCCGAGAAAGAATAATAACTACCGACACACGCTGGGAAAGATCTTAACTACCGACACATGCTGGGAAAGACTAATAACTACTGACACACGCCAGGAAAGATAATAATTATCGATACACGCCAAGGTTAAATAATATCCACCGACACACGTCGGGGTTAGATAATATCCACCGACACACACTGGGGTTAGCTAATATCCACCGACACACACTGAGAAAGACTAATAACTATTAACGTCCACTAACACATGCTAGGGACGGGTTCTCTTAACTATTAACGTCCACCAACACACGCTGGGGACGGATTCTCTTAACTATTAACGTCCACCAACACATGCTGGGGACGGATTCTCTTAACTATTAACGTCCACCAACACACGCTGGGGACGGATTCTCTTAATTTTCACACAATCATCAAGCATAATCTCTAGGCATGGCATAAACCAACCTATATCATCAAATGTGCAACTTCCAGCACTCAAAGCACCAAGAACCATCACAAAATCATAACCGGCCCTAACCAGTAGAATAGGCTCAATCGCACGTCTCCAAGTTTAAATCTGGAAACCAAATCAAACGAGTTCAGAAAATTCCCAAATTTGAATATGTTGTAATAGACACATAAATGAACATCTTTCATCAAGACACCTTAATCCAAACCCTTCTAGATTCGGCCCAGTAAATCGCTCAATCTAGCATAAAAAACTGGGTCTGTTTCCAGAAAGTATGTTTTCCGAAATCAGTTTGGTTTGAGGTCCACAACATGTCTGTTTGATCTGAAATTTGAGTAAAACTAGAAGATGTGACAAACAAATTTTGTGAAGAAACCATTTTGAAATTCGAACCCTAAGAGTTGATCAAAATCCCTAGAATCCTAAAAGGTCACCAATTCCAATGAAAACTGGGGCTTTGTTTGAAAATGACGGAGCCGATATCTCCTTCTTTTAATTCCTAAAAATATTGAGAAAAATATATGTTGTAGCTGATGATGTCTAAAAAATTTATCAAGTAAACGTCAACCTCAAATTCATAACTCATTTCGATCCGCAAAAATGGCAAACGGCAAGGGTCCAGAAACCAAAACTGTAAGAATTTCACTCAATTCGACTAATCCATCAACAATTGTACAAATCTCACTAATTAAGTTACACTAATCCATTCTAAGGCTAATCTAACCATCCTAGCTTATCACTAATCCATACTTTAGCTAATCTAAACAACCCTTAAGCATAATTAACCTACTAAGTAAGGTTTAGTGAGCAAACTCATCGGTTTAGCGTTCCGGTGAGTCCACAGCGACAGCAATGCCAAGGCGAGCAACAAAACTCCAATCGGTGAAACCAACCAAGGCTAGGAAGGGCTTGGAAATGGGCCACGAAGACCTCACGACTTGCTGGAAATTCAGCTTCTGTTCTTGGACTGTAGAGGCTAAACTAGTGGCTGAAACAGCGAAGGAAGGGGCTAATCGGAGCTCCGGCGAGGGGATGGTCGACAACTGGCAGCTCCCGGGGATCAAGGGGGACTTGCTAGTGGTTGGTATAAGTGGAGGTAGGGTCAAAATGGGGAGCAAACGGCTGAAAGTTGCAAAACAGGTGAAACTTCCAAACGGTTCAGCGACCGATTCCTTCTCGTCGGCGTACAGGACGGTCGGTGACTCCGTTCGGTGCAAGGTCGGGCTCCTCTAAATGGTTTGGATGTCCTAAAGACAACGGTGGGTGGCTCGAAGGCTAATTCATTTGGGAAGACCACTTTTAACTCAGATCTTTGGAGAAATGTCAGCTGGAGCAGAAATCGGCAGAAGGAGAAAACAGGGGAGGAAATGAGGTCGATGGCAAGGGGGAAGGGGCTGGCTCGGTTTCTTGGTTCTCCTCTGGTTTTCTCAAGCTTTCTCAAGGCCTCTACAATGGAGAAAGCCAAGATTCAAGGGAGAAGAAGGCTGTTGAAGATTGAAGGGGGCCCAATTGCCTCAAAAGTCAAGTTAGATATCCCAAAACACTCAAGCACTTGCCCCCACTTGTTGCTGCCTTATCCTCAACTATTTTCCTCTCCTTGGCTTCCTCAAGAAGCTTGCCAAAGGTCAAAAAGGTTGCTCCCCCTTGGTTACGAATTTGTGACATCTCCCCTTCAATTCCAATAACTCTCCTTCAATCTCATCTTCTCGGTTCCCTTGACTAGTCCACCTTGCAATGCTGTCATCCACAGCTCATTTTCAGCCAAAAATGCCCTCTTCTAGAAGCTTGAAGTGGTCCAATTGTTGGGCCTAAGGGGGTGCTACGAATTTTGGTGGAGGTTGGTTCAAATTGGAATCAATTTCCTCTTGAATCAACTCAAATTGGTCTCTATAAATCCAACCAACATAACAAAAATCAAATTGGCATTTTTCCTGGTTAATGGATCCCACTTGCATCCCAATTTCACGATCGAAAACGGTCCTCGGAATTTTCTGGACAAAAACAACCCTACCTCGACTTTTTCCCAAAAAGTCTTAGTTTGCAGAAAAATCTTCGAAGACTGAGCCGTCGTTCCCAAAATGATCTGTGACATGAGAGAACTTTAAATTTCTGAAATCGGATCCAAATTTGCAGTTAATTTTAATTTGGCGCGATTTTAGCGTGACTTAGGCTACCCGATAGCTTTTAGAAATTTGCAGTGCAAATGACCCTTGGTCAATTTTCTTCGAGCCATAATGAACCTCTTCGACACATTGGCGACTCTCGATGGTCGTGAATATCTCGAGGTTTCAAATATGAACATAGAGTACCAAAACGATAGAAAAATCAATCTAGTGTCGATCGACGAGAATTTTGCAATTTAGTGGGATCACCTACATTTAACCACATATCTCAATCGAAATGATCTATCTCTGACTTCTAATCGATCTTATTGTGCCGAAATGATCTCTGTAGATGAGCACGGTTGAGTAGTCGATTCCTGGTCGTATTTTCAAGTCTATTGCATTAAAATCTCTTAATGACTTCCCCAGATAGTCTAGTTATCTCACGAGTGGCCTTCTCAGAGAAAAGCACTATAGGCGCGTCGATGAAAGGCCCAACTTATCCGATCGAAATCAGAACCTGAAAAATCAGGATGTCACATTAATTGATTACGGCGACACAGGCACGATCTAACCATCACATAGCGGATCTAACCATCGCATAGCGGATCTATCCGTCACACAGCGGATCTATCCGTCACACAGCGGATCTACCAGCACACAGCGGACCTAACCGTCACATAGCGGTTTTATCCGTCACGTAGCAGATTTATCCGTCACATAGCGGATCTATCTGACCCACAGCTAGGCGTCGTCTCTCCCCATCGAGCACGACAACGTCTACCTCAAGATGGCTTTCCACATGAAAGCATCGTTCACCCAACACATAGAGGGAGACGAATTCTCTTAACCAGCACACGATTATCCAACCATGACCAAGGACATTGTGCTCCGCACTTAAATTCCTCAATTAAAATAA